>JALHCA010000141.1:0-70021 GCA_024340505.1 Tolypocladium nubicola
GGGGGGGGGGACTCATTGTAGTCGAAGTCATCGGTCTCGAAACTGCCGTTACTATCCAAGCTGTCAGAGTTATCGTAGTAGCTGGCGTGTACCGTAGGGGTAGGTATTCGACCCCATGCCATGAACGCATTGCTGCGTCGCGTAGTCTGCTTGGTTCGGGGTCCTGGTCCCGCAGACGCAAGCGTTGTGGCTGTGCCGCGACTGGGTCCCTACGAGAGCCGTCTGCTTCTTTGCCGGTGGAGTATTAGATGCAGCCTTGATCTCCTCGGATGCCGCTCTCAAGGCAGGGTCCTTCTTGGGCGCCGCCGCCTTTGCCCTCTTGGCGGCAGGCTGCTTCGAGGAACTGCCAGCAGCAGCGGTAGCATTGGTCGTGGAGTCCGTATCGGCGTCTGCCTTTTTCTTGCGTGGCCCGCCGGTTCGGCGAAGAAGTCGCCGTTCGCAAAGGCGAATCCATTCCCAGATACTGGGGGTGCGCCGCCCTATCCGGGGGCCGCAGATGTCTTTGGCATTGGGTCCTTGGACATTGATAGGCGGTTCAGCGGAGGGTGGAACCTGCGCGAGATGTTCCTCTTGGACGACGTTCCGTATTCAATTGATGCCGAAGCCGCGTTCGTCGTGGTCCCAGAGCTGGGTTCTTAGAGTGGAGAAGGAGGAACTTGGTGGGATCGTAAATGATTACTTTATACTCCGTTATCCCAGAGTACATACTCGTACTCGTACTCTCAGTCAAAAGGTGCCAAGTTGCAGGGGGGTTACTACCAGCCCCTTGTTTTATATATTGAATTCACTTGATCACTGGTACATACGGCCATACCTACTAGAACACACGGGATCCCGTCCGCTCTCCCATAGTTAAGCTAGTAAGGGGCAGATTAGTAGTTGGGCCGGTGACGACCAGCGAATACCGGCTGCTGTATGTTTTTATTTTTTTGCTGCCTTCTTTTGCAGATATCTCGAGTGGAAGCAGCTACGGTGTTGAGTACAAATACGAATAACAGGGGAGGGTCACCTGATATGTGACTGTATGCAGAAAGCATGTTAGTTGTGACTTGGCTGTTTCCTAACTGGAATATCAGCCCTTATAAAGCACGTACTGTATATACCTTTTGAAGATCCCAATGTCACTAGAGTAGTCCGTAAATTTCCCATACGAATGTTTTAATTGGCCTTAACCTAGTATTCTTGCATATGTTTCCGTAGTAGTTTGTCTTCTACTAATGCCAGAGGATCTAGTGCGCAAGAGCAGCAATGCTTCGATCTTCATAAAGGGATATTTAATAGCTAAGGAGAATAGGCACTTGTTCTACTAGCAAATATATACTTATTTTAAGGTACCGATACTCCTACGTTAGTCATAGGGTGTATGTAATAAGTGTTTCGTAAGAGCTTTAGCCATTGCTATGAAACCCGCTCTTTATTGATACTTTATATTTCTGTCGAATAGACCGGTTAACGAGGCAGCCCTTAGGCCTGTTAGCAGCCACATTCTATTAATGACTCGTATGTCTGTATTTAAAGACTATGGCTAGGGGCATTCCTCGTCAGAAGAATGAAACCTCATAGATTGATGACTCGAGGTCAGTCAATAGGGGCTGCTAGGGACTATAATTGAAGTCTGACGCCACTAGCACATACACACACAGCCAACGCCGGATAGGGGTAACAGCCGGATAGGGGTCACAAGCTATAGCTGTAAGGATAACAGGAATCCCTTTTCTAGGCCCTTTTGGCAGCTGGCAGAGAGAAGAGCAGACAAGGAAGAGATACAGAAAATTGAACACTTATTTAACGGGATTCGGGCCACGCCCATAGCGATGATTTCATTTTAAGAAACTCAATTTCTACCCTTGCACTGTCGCTCCAAACTTACACCATCATGTCATATCATGTCCCCTTCTTCTCCCAGAGCCCTTGCGGGCTACCGACCAAAGATACCTTGCCAGAGACCATCACAACCACTTTAATATAGTCCGCAATCGTGCGCAGCCAATGCGCAATGGTGGTGAAAGATATTTCCTTGACCTCTGCGGCGCTTAGCTCGCCTCGCGAGGTCTGCTGTATTCTCGCATCCTTCTCGGCTTCCTTGCTTAAGGTTGCTCCGTCGAGGAGCAAAGTTTCGACCTGCGCACAGTGATACGGCTCAGCGACAAGACCTGGCACTGACCGTGAGAGAAGTTGCTGCCCCCACTACTTACCGGTATGGAGAGCGTCAGTCTGCTACTGAAGCAGATCTCGGATGCCGCACCATCTTCCGCACTCGACGCATCAAGGGCGAGGGGGGACTGCCAGGGGCTTGCATCGTCGCAATGGATGTACTCGTACATCGTTTTCAAGCTGATCACCTAGTGCGCGGCAAGAAGGGTAGATATGGGACGCGATGGTTTCTTGGAATAGGAATGCCTCTTGGCGAATCATTGTAGCGACTTGACGCAGCTTCTTGCTCGGAACGGCTATAATATCCATGCCATCAACGAGAGTCCTGCCGGATACAATGTGGGTGAATTGAAGAGAAGGCAATATTTGCTGACGAGGTAGTTTAGTGCCAGGCGTTCTCCCTTGGTAAGAGCGAGAACGAAAGCCTACCATGCTGTTGCCACTGCCATTTATGCAGACAATAGCTTCGCTATGAGACTATATGGTAGAGACGTGGCAATCGGTAACGTGGTTAGAAAGTGAACAAGTGCTGGGATTTTAACAAGACTATGGAGTAAATCTTGGGATTCCCCAAGCTTTGAATCCCAAGCTTTGGGGCCATAGCCCCCATCTATATCCAGGGGAGGACGCTGGCTCACGCTACGGGGCTAGTGTGCTATGGCGAGGTTACCTGTCCGACCAGCTTGCAATGCTCTGCTACTCGATGGAACTTAAATTTTTAGATGTATTAGACATTTATACCTGTAATCAATGGGAATTAGAGGAGAGCTTGTCCAAATCCTTGCCGCCTACATTCAAACCCAGGCCATTCACTCCAAAGACCAGCTGCAGGAGGGCACGGCACGGCTCATCTCCGAGGCTTGGAAAACGGAGAAGCCGATCAAGCCAGCTGATATGCTGCCTCCAGAGCCAACAACATAGCGGTCGACACATTGAAAACGAGCATGATTGAGGGGTATGTTAGTGGTGACGGCCCCATTGTCAGATAGAGCGGTTGGCAAAGGCAGCCACCTTGGGCAGCCACGTTGCATTGATGGCTCGTGTGTATACATTCAGGGACGAGGCCTCGTTGTATTTTTCCTTCTAACGAATGAAGCTTCGTTGGAATGATGACTGTGTGGGTTAATGAGGGCTGCTAAGGTACAAGGAGGGCTGTTGGAAGGTACAATAAACCCGCCACAAAGAACCAACACCACAAAGAACCAACACCACATGCATGCAACGCTTGATAGGGGTCACAGGCCACAGCGGCCTAGGATAAAATAAATCCCTATTCCACGCTCTTTCGAAAGACACGAAACTTACACACAAGCATCTATTGGATTCGGGCCTCGCTCGTAACGACAGATATTTTCATCCAGGCTGCCCCCGTCTCAGACGGTTGGTGACTGGCTTTCCCGAATCAGGATTCTGAGTGGTCAAGATGCCGGAGGCTGATGGCGGCGTCTAACCCCAGATTGAAAGCCGTGGTGTGATTGTTTCATCCAGGTGGGCCGTATCCACTCAGCGTGACGCCTATGGCAAGCTTGTCACATCACCACAATGCCTTTGTCCGGGAAGCAAGCAGGTCACTTTCTGAGGTCCTGTCCGATGAGACGCCGCGCCATCGGCGGTACTTTAATGCAACTATGGTAGAAGTCTCAACAACTCTAGCTAGTACAAAACGCTACATCGCACATCCCTTGCAAGATCCTCACGTTTGTTGACACTATGCGCTAAGGAACATGTTACTCCTAGGTACTCTTACGTGGGGAAGAGTGATTTTCTGTGCTCCTTCCGGACTGCCAAAGGGATCGCGCGGAGGTCACCGAGATGGGCTATTTGTTATGTACTTATAGTATTGCGTGACCGTTTGGGCCTGCGTTGGGTGTCGATGGTTGGTCCGTCAATGCTGCCAACGCAATCACCGACTCAGACAATCGATATTACTCGAGAAGACGTGGGCCGCGGCGAGGCACGAGCGAAGACCAAGTGGATGACCCCATCTCGTGCGCACCCGGGAGGACGAATACATCAAGGTCGAGTGCAACGGGAGATAAGCCAAAGGAGGTAGATAGCTAGAGCCTGCCTAGAAAAGACGAAGAAAGATATGTGTACCTGTCTTTATGGGAAAGGCTGGGGGAGGGGGGAACACTCTGCCTGAAAGAGCCTTTCTTACTTGGAGAGTACGAGTACGAAGTACCCGTGAAATGTTCGCAGACCTGAAGAATCTTGGAAGAAAGTGTCCCACAACGTGTGGGGATTGACTTGGCGAAGGGTATATCCGTGATTCGTACGGGGTAAGAGTACTACCACGTGGGGTAGCCGGTGTCCTTCTCCATCGGACCTCGACGGACGGAGTACGAGTATACACCTCAACCGAGCCCTACCCCCCTCCTCCCATTTCAGCCGACTAAGCTAGCCCCCAGAAGACTCAGCTGACCAAGTTTCCGGACCTGGAGTATTGTTGCATTCCAATACTAACGAACACATAGTTTGTCATGATGCTTGTGCAGGTCTCGGCCAGAGGGAAAGGGACTCGGGGAAAGAGACATATCCGTTTGAGGTTGAAGCAAAAGCCACACGCCAGTAGCCACGGACCATGAAGCCTCCTTGCACGAGCCACCTCTTTGTGCTAGGGAGTCATGATAATCGCGCTCACTATAGTATATATTAAAAGAATCGGCATCCTTGTTCAATTAGATCAACATACATGACTTAACTCGCTCAAGATCGCAAGCTGCGGTATCCCCTTCACAAGGCACCCAAAACATGACACCCAAGAATACGACTCACAATGGAGATGAAGCAGAAGACCCCGTGGTCATAGTCGGCTTTTCCTTTCGCTTCCCTCAAGATGCTGTTTCCGAGGAAGCGTTCTGGGCCATCATACGTGATGGTCTGTCGACAGTGACAGAAGTGCCAGGGAGCCGCTACAACATCAATGGCCATCACTCCCATATTCCCGGCCGGCAAGACACAGTTCGTAGCAACTTCACCTGGTGCTCGGTGTTCATTACGCTAACAGAACACATGTGTCACCCCGGAATGGTCATTTTGTCAAAGGTGACATTTCAGCCTTTGACGCACCATTCTTCAAAATGAGCGGTATCGAGGCCAAGGCAATGGACCCTCAACTGCGTCTTTTGCTGGAGACGATGTATCATGCCTTCGAATCTGGTGCATCCTCCTTCATGCGCAACAGTTCACTGAAGCACCCGCTAACGTTTTGGTAGCCGGTATACCCCTAGAACAGGTACAGGGAAGCAATACGTCCGTCTACGTTGGAAATCTCGTCCAAGAGTACGGCTCGCTGTTTGGCTACGACGGCGAAGTGAACCCCAAGTACCAAGCCACTGGAGTCTCATCCGCCATGCTCTCCAACAGACTCAGCTGGTTTTATGACTTGCGCGGCCCGAGCATCTCGATTGATACAGCATGCTCGAGCAGCCTCGTTGGGCTCCATCTGGGGTGCCAAAGCCTGCTTCAGGGGGAGTCTGATATGGTAGTCTAATTTTCCATATCTTGATATTCCCGAATACTGTACTAATCCTGTGCAGAGTCTTGTAGGCGGTGTTCAGTTGCAGCTCGAGCCAATGTCGATGACGGCTCCAATTTCGAGGCTCGGGTTCCTGTCTCCCGACGGTCAGTGTTACAGCTTTGATGATCGAGCAAACGGCTACAGCAGAGGAGAGGGCGTCGGAATGATTGTGCTCAAGCGCCTTTCCAAGGCAATCGAGGATGGGGACATGATCCGCGCCGTGATCCGCGGCACGGCCGCAAACCAGGACGGCCGCACGCCTTCCATCTCCCAGCCGAGCGCGACGGCTCAAGCCGCTTTGATTCGAAAGGCGTACGAGTCCTTGGGCTCGGACTTTGATTCCACAGGCTATTTCGAGGCTCACGGTACTGGTACTGCGGTCGGCGATCCGATTGAAGCAAGAGGTATTAGCCTGGCGTTTTCGGGTCGTCGTTCCACGGATACGCCGCTCCATGTTGGCTCCGTCAAGGCCAACATTGGACATCTTGGGCCTTCGGCCGGTATCGCTGGACTGATCAAGAGTGTCTTGATGCTCGAGAGGGGAATTATTCCTCCCAACGCGCTGCTCAAAAGCTTGAACCCGAGCATACCGGCGGACAAGTGGCATCTCAAGGCAAGCAAGCCGGTCGAAGCTCTCTGGCCATGAAGGCCTGCTAACATGCACAGTTCCCGACGTCTGCTATCCCCTGGCCGACGGACGGGCTTAGACGGGCTTCTGTCAACGGCTTCGGGTTTGGAGGCACGAATGCCCATGTCGTGGTTGATGATGCCTTGCATTATTTGCAGGGTCGCGCAAAGCAGGCGCTACACAACACCGTCTCCAGAGCGAGTCGCAATGCGCCTTCCGAGAATTCGAGCTGCCTCCAGTCCTCGAAAGCTGTCCCGGACAAATTATTGTTCCTGCTGTCCGCCGCCGACGAGAAGGGAATACATCGGCAGGCTTCTGCTCTGGAAAGCCACCTGAAGCAATCTGGAAGGGAATTTTCAGGCGAGTACCTGCAAGACTTGGCATTTACGTTGAGCAGCAAGCGAAGCATGCTACCCTGGAAGTCCTTCGTCCTAGCATCTTCGGCGGAAGAGCTACAGAAAAGCCTTTCGGACGTGTCCCGGAAGCCTGTTCGTGCTACAAAGAGTCCTTTGATCCACTTCGTCTTCAGCGGACAGGGAGCACAGTGGGCGTCCATGGGCCAGGAGCTCCTTGAATACTCGGTGTTCAGGAAAAGCATCGAGCATGCCGATGCTTTCTTTCGCTCGATAGGATCTACGTGGTCTCTTGTTGGTAAGTGTGGAATCCAGCTTGCTTTACAGATGATGCGCTGACAGAGTGAAGAGGAATTGTGTGCACCCGCGTCGCAGTCCAACATCGACACCCCGAAGCTGGCGCAGCCCCTGTGCACGGCTCTCCAAGTCGCGCTTGTCGACCTGTTCGCCTCGTGGAATGTCTCGCCTCAAGCCGTTGTGGGCCACTCGTCCGGCGAGATCGCAGCCGCGTACTGCGCCGGCTCCTTGGACAGGGACTCGGCCCTGCGAGTCGCGTACTTCCGTGGCGAGGCCGTCTCGAGGCTTCTGGAAGACACCTTGGTGGTGAGAGGAGGCATGCTGGCGGTTGGGCTATCCGAAGCCGAGCTGGTCCCTTATATTGCGGCCGTTGTTGACCAGGACGATGCGAGTTCCCTGACGTGCGGCTGCGTCAACAGCCCCAAGAGCACGACCGTGACCGGAGACGAGAAACACATTGACGAGCTTGCACGTCGCTTGCAGGAAGACAAGGTCTTTGCACGGAAGCTCAATGTACCCGTTGCATACCACTCACGGCAGATGCTCGCGGTTGCCGACTACTACCGAGAATCGATCGAGGGCCATCTGGTATCCAGTCCGCAACGTGCAAGCGAGACCTCGCCAGTTTTCCACTCGTCTGTCACCGGTGCGGTGGCCTCCTGCGATGACCTGCGCCTAGCAGACTACTGGGTCGCCAATCTTTGTTCTCAGTTAAAATTCTCAGAGGCGCTTCAGCTCATGTGCTCATCAATCGGGAGGCAAGACGAGGGTGACGTGAAGCCGTTGGCTTACCTGCTTGAAGTCGGCCCCCATTGCACCCTTGAGCGGCCCGTCCGAGACACCATGGCGGGAGACCCAGCCTGTGTTTACGATCATGCCATCCGCCGCGGCGTCTGCGGCATTGAGAGTGTGAAGCAGATGGCAGGCAGACTTGTCGTGAACGGGCATGCTGCCGATATGCAGGCAATCAATACTCACCAGCCCCATGAGCGGCAGCCAAGGATGCTCCTCGACCTCCCAAAGTACCAGTTCAATCACTCCCAGTCATACTGGATCGAGAGCAGGCTTTCCAAAAACGTTCGAGATCGTGAGGAGCCGCGGCATGAACTGCTTGGAACTCGGTCCGCGGACTGGAACCCCCTGAAACCAAAGTGGCGATTCACTATCAGACAGTCTGATCTCCCGTGGACCACCGACCACAAGGTGATTTCCACTCCCCGCACGCACTCAGACCACTCTGGACTCGGACTGACAAAATATGTATAGATCAACGATACCATTCTGTATCCCGCCGCGGGTATGCTGGTCATGGTTTGTGAGGGCCTCCGAAGTCTGACTGCAAAGGTGCCGGGAGTCACCGGATTCCGGCTGAGAGACGTCAGCATCGGGGGGGCTTTGATCGTGCCGTCGACAGACGAGGGAGTTGAAGCTCAACTGCACATGAGCTCACGCGACACAGCTTCGAACAAGGAGACGCTAAACTTCGACTTTTGGATTCACTCCGTTGCCGGCGGCGAGTGGAAGATGCACTGCTCGGGGCAGGCATCGGTCGAGCAAGCCGCAGTCTCTGATGGTGTTTCCGAGGATCTCGCCGATGGCAGCCAGGCCCAAGCAGCGACAGAAGGCAGCTTCAACAGGGCCTCGACCGTCATTGACAGGACCCAGTTCTATCGAGATCTCTACCAGAAAGGAGCGCAGTTTGGCGAAAGCTTTCAGACCTTGCACGACATTCGCTTTGACGAACAAGGCAGAGAGGCTGCCGCAAGCCTGCCTTTCGGCGAATGGCGGCGGCGAGTGCGAGAAGGGGAGCTGACCGAGCACATGATCCACCCGTCGACCCTGGACGGTCTGATTCATATCCTCTTCGCCTCGGTATACAAACAGCTGCTCCGTCTACCTACCATGGTGCCGACACAGTTCTCTGAGGTATACTTCTCACGCGACTTGCTGGCCGACGACGTGGGAGACACCATGCGGTTATTTGGCAACACGACAGGGCACGGGGTATTCAGCATGGACGGCGACGTCACCGCTGTGAACATGACGACGGGGAAACCATTGATTGCCTTCCGTGGACTTCGACTCCTCGGTCTCCAGACAATCGACTCTAGAGGACATGGCCCGTCCGAGCCGACGAGCCTGTTCCATCAATTCACCTGGAAGCCGGACATCAGCTTGCTTTCGCAGGCTGGCACCGAGGATTACTGCCGACAGTACACCAGTGGCATGGCTCGTGGTGGCTTGGACAGAGAGACGGAAATCATCTGTCGCCATTTCCTGTCCGTCATGCTGGAAAGTCTGACTGCCCATCCGGCCAAACACTCGAAGAGTCACCTTGACAGTTACGTCAAGTGGGCCAAGGACTTCTTGAGACTCGAGAGCGAGGATACCAAGGTCCTCGAAAAGACGTGGCCCGGGTTCGAGGATGACGCCGTTCGGCCCCGCCTCATTGAGGAATACGCCTCCAGCCTGAAGCAACGGCAGCTCATCGTATCCTACGGCCGCAGCTTGATCCCTATAGCATCAGGAGAGCTCGATCCCCTTGAGTTGCTGTTCAATGGCGGAATTGCCCAGAGCCTCTACCAAAGCCCCTTGTTCAGCTGTACGGCACACAGGGTGGCGGCTTACATGGACTTGCTGGCGCACAAGGACTCCGACCTCAAGGTTATCGAAGTCGGTGCGGGAACTGGGAGCACGACAACTCCCATCTTGGAAGCGCTATCCCGCCACGGCAGGTTCGTGGGCGCGTCTGCACGGGTCAGCCACTACGACTTTACCGATATCTCGCCCAGCTTTCTCGCCGAGGCGCAGGAGAGATACGCCGCCCACTCCAGCCGCATGCGCTTCAAGACGCTGGACATTGAGCGGGATCCCGGGGAGCAGGGATACGAGCTCGGCTCCTACGATGTTGTGATTGCTGCCGCGGTGAGTTGGCCTTGCCCTTCCCTGCAACTCGTCTTCTGAAGAGCACGTCTGGCTGACTAGAGGGGTTTGTGCCATAGGTTTTGCACGCGACGACCAGTATCGACAATGCGTTGCGCAATGTCAAAAAGCTACTCAAACCGTGAGGACCCACCCATTATTGGTAGATGCTTTGCCAGCCGATATGCTGACCAGTCGAGGGTAGTGGTGGCCAGCTCGTTTTCTCGGAGCCAACAAACCTGCGAATGGCAACCATCCCGTTTGCCTTTGGCGTTCTGCCAGGCTGGTGGCTCTGTGAGTACAACACCTTGACTCTGCTAGTCCGCAGCTGCTGACATAGTGACCTCCCAGCTACCGAAAAGGTCAGATCTTCGGGGCCACTTTTGACCAGGCCGGAATGGAACGAAGCTTTGTTGCAGGCCGGCTTCGATGGTCTCAGGGTATCCTTGCCAGACGATGCGGAAGAAACCCACGGCTTGTCTCTCATGGTCTCCTGTTCAACAACCTCACCGGAACTCCCGAGTCCGGAGGAAGCTCCCTCAACTGTCATCGTGACAGAAACTCCGGAGCAAAAAGATCTCGCAGCTCTCCTCCAAACATGCCTGACCTCCCAATTCAAGGGGGTGTGCGACATCGTGTCGAGCGACAGGCTGACTGCAAGAGAATTAAAGTACGATCAGTGCATATGCCTCATGGAACTGGGCAAGCCCATAATGGCGCATCTGACCGAGACCCAATTCGCGGCTCTTGGGCACATGGTGAATGCGTCGAAGCAGATACTATGGGTCACGGACAACTGTGGCGAAGGCGCCGAGAACCCGGAAGCAGCCATGATTTCAGGTTTTGGCAAAAGCCTCATGAGGGAACAGCCCAAGCTCAGCTTCGTCCACATCAACGTACAGACTGCAGCTCGTATGGCAGAGACCATCTTGCGAGTCGTCGAGCAGAGCCGCAAGGTGCCTCTCGAGCAGCAAGAGACGGACATCTTGGAGGAAAACGGCGCGATATTGGTTCCCAGGGTGGTCGAGGCTCCCCACATCAACAGCATTTTGGACTCGGAAGCCCATGGGTCAAAGCCCCGGCCTGTCGAGGTCGGCAAAGGGGGCGGCGGCGGCGATGAGGAACTGGAGCTGCGTTTCTCTCCCGGACGTCTCGACTCGTTGCACTTTGGCCCCAGTGATGAGGCGTCACTCCCGCTCCAAGAAGAAGAGGTGCGAGTGCTGGTAAAGGCCACTGGTATTAACTTCAAGGACGTCATGGTTGCTCTGAACCAAGTGTCAGACGACCACATCGGCCAGGAGTTCGCCGGAGTAGTGATGGAGGCTGGGGCAAGATGGAAGACGGTCTTTCGTCCCGGCGAGGGTGTCTGCGGCATCGTTTCTGGGAGTTTCCGCAGCTGCTTGCGCGCAAGGGGATGTCATTTGATGAGAATCCCTCCAGGCGTCTCGTTCACTGAGGCGAGCGCCATACCTCTGGCATACGCCACCGCGCAGTACGGATTGCACCACCTGGCTCGCCTCCAACCCGGCGAGAGCATCCTGATCCACGCGGCAGCCGGCGCCGTCGGCCAGGCCGCCATCCAACTGGCTCAGAGAACCGGAGCGAGGGTATACGTGACCGTCAGCACGCCGGAGAAGAAGAAGCTCCTCATGGACAGGTATGGCATCGACTCCAGCCACTTTTTCTCCAGTCGACACACCCTCTTCGCGCAGCAAATCATGCAGAGGACTGGCGGCAAAGGCGTCGACGTTGTGCTCAACTCGCTCGCCGGTCACGCTCTTACCGAGAGCTGGCGGTGCCTCGCGGCGTTTGGGCGGTTCATCGAAATCGGCAAACGCGACATGAGCACCTTTAAGAGCCTGCCCATGGAACCATTCCTGCGCAATGTCTCGTTCTGCTCTCTGGATCTCGCAGTCGTGGCAAAGCTCGACGATGCCCTAATGGGGCGAATCATGCAGGAGGTACAGGAACTCTTCCTGGACGAGGCGACGCAGAAGCGCATGGCGCCGCACCCCTTGACGGTGTTCAAGCGCTCGGACATCGAGGCGGCGTTCCGACTGCTGCAGACCGGTCGTCATGTCGGCAAGGCCGTGGTGGATTGGGAGCAGGAAGACACGATCCAGGTGAGCATCGAGCCGTGTAAAGGGACGTGAGCGGACGTTGGCTGACAAGACGGCAGGTCGTCCCCAGGAGCCCGCTCGATTATAGATTCGACGACAAGGCCACCTACGTGATCGCCGGTGGGCTCGGCGGCATCGGGAGGAGCGTGGCAGCGTGGATGTGCCATCACGGCGCGAGACACGTCGTCTTGCTCTCGCGCTCTGGTCCCAGAAGCGACGCCGCCAAGGAGCTGGTGGCAGGTCTCGGCCAGGACGGAGTTCATGTGTATGCCCCCGAGTGTGACGTCTCGAACGCAGACGCGGTCGCCGCCGTCGTGGCGTACGCCAAGGCGAACATGCCGCCCATCAAGGGCTGCATCCAGGCATCCATGGCGGTGGAGGTGAGTGGCATCCGTCTTGTTCAAACGCGACGAGGCAACCCCCCCTGGGCGTTCAAGTTGACTAACGAGCATCCCCGATCAGAACCGCATGTTTGAAAACTACAACCTGCCGGCTTTCCACGCGACCATGGACTCCAAAGTCCAGGGAACGCTCAACTTGGACCGCCACCTCCCGACGGACATGGACTTCATGGTGATGCTCTCCTCGCTCGCAGGCATCCACGGCGCCGGGTCGCAGAGCAACTACGCGGCGGCCAACGCCTTCTTGGACGCCTTTGCGCGCCGCCGACATGCCCAGGGTCAGCGCTGCGTCTCGCTCGACCTCGGCATCGTCGAGGGCGTCGGGTACATCGCCGAGCGCGCCGAGGTGGCCCAGAACATGGCCATGGCGTACCTCGACCACAAAGTGATGCGCGAGAGCGACCTGCACTTCCTGCTCAAGTACGCGTGCAGCCCGCGCCTCAACGTCCCGTCACCCTGGGAGACGCAGGTCCTCGGCGCTCTGACGACGCCCGCGTTTGCGAGACGCGGCGGCGTGGTGCAGGAGCACGGATGGATGCGCGCACCCGTCTTCCGCCACCTGTACCGCATGGAGCAGGACAGGGGCGACGCGACGGCCGCCGTAGCCGCGGGCGCTGGGCAAACCGACAGCGCTGCCGCGGGAGCGCAGCTTCGCGCGGCCGAGAGCCTGTCCGCGGCCGCGGCTGTGGTCACCGGCTTGTTGGCGAAGCGGCTGGCGCGATCCCTGGCTGTGCCCGTCGAGGACATCGACGTCAACAGGCCGCCGTATGCGTTTGGCGTCGACTCGCTCGTCGCCGTCGAGCTGCTGGTTTGGTTCTCGACCGAGATCCGCGCCGACGTGCGCGTCCTGCAGATCCTGAGCAGCTCCACAATCGCGCAGCTGGGGCTGATGGCCGCCGAGAAGAGTGATTATTTGCAGGGTCGTGAGTTGCAGGCATGAAGAGTCAGGACTCCGGGGGAGAGATGCAGGAACACCAGTAGCGTGTTTCGTGCCAGGGGCAAGGGGGGCAAGGCAGCGAATGGGGACGGAATGATGAAAGATCCATAAATAGCGTATCACGTCTCAACCATGCTGTGGAACGCTCTCTTCTGTTTGCCATCTCGGTGAGGTTATCGCCCCCAGCGCCCACAAGTCCATGGCAAACATGAAGATCACAGGCTTCACAGCCTTCCCATGGCTCGTCGCAAGGCGTCCTGCTGCCTGGCGTCCAGCTGCTTGGCGTCCTGCTGCTTGTCGTGCATACGCTTTGCTCGTCATCGAGCAGCGTTGTTTCCTCTGCACGCCAACCGCCCCATCCTGGCGATAATATATGGGTAACAAACAGTATGCGACAAACATCTTTGACAAACATATCATCAGGGCCATCGGAGTTTTCTGAAACGGCAACAATGGAATGCAATCAAACGGGCTTCGATCTCGCTGCCGGAAAGGCGATTTGGGGTGTCGAGCCGTCGACGGAGGTTTGTTATAAGAATCCACGCCCAAACTCTCAAGTTGAAGATAGATGGCAACGACTTCTTGCTGTGTTCAAGCCAACTAGTTCGTGTCCAACAGCATCCAGCAGCATCCAACAGCATCAACGGCATCAACGGCATCCAACAGCATCCAACAGCATCCACCATGCCGGGCTTCACCCAAAGCGCGAGCGAAAACCTCGCCACGTGCGTTGCCATGATTGTCTTGACGGCAGTGACGGTGATTGCTCGATTCGCCGTCAAGGCATGCCGCCGCCAAGTGCCCCCCGGTTCCGATTGGATGTGCCTCTTGTCCGTCCTTCTGTTCTACGCTTACTGTGTGCTGATCATCAATTGTGAGTCGCTGATGACGTGGCTCCTGGCCTTTGTCTTTGCTTTCCGCCGAGTTGGTGCTGATATGGGCAAACCAGTCATCATCAACACGTCGCTCTACGGTTCCTTCGACCTCAACCCAGAGCGGAGCCCAGCCGAGTTGAAGAATCTCCTCAAGGTGTGTTGCGAGCAACGTACCACACATCAGGCGACTATGTAAAGCTCACTAGTCCTATAGGTGACTTACGTGACGGAGATTCTGTTCGGGCTCGTCATCACAACGGTCAAACTCAGCATTCTCTGGTTCTACCACACGATCTTTACCATCCCCAATACCACTTACAACAGGAGCGTGATAAAGGGAACCGCGGTCGGCTGCGTTATCTGGTTCCTCATCGCCAACCTCCTCGTGGTGTTCCAGTGCAATCCTATCCACGCATACTGGGACATGTTGGCTACGGCGCCTTACTGCATGGACAGCACGCGCCTCCTCCTCGGGTACGAAATGACAAACCTGGTCCTCGACATTGTCATCTTGGGCATCCCAGTCGCCATTTTGCGGGGCGTGCAGCTCGAGCGGTCCAAGAAGATGGGCATCATGGGCATCTTTTTACTGGGCGCTTTGTAAGTCGCATGCTTGGGATCAAGGTCGATACTCGAAACTGACGGGTTCACGCAGCGTTTGCGTGGCAAGCATTGTCCGGTTGACGGCAATATGGACTCCCATAGGGGACCATGGTGGTTGTGAGTTTCTCCTTTCCCAGCCACATGCTTGGATATACAAACTCACAGTAATCAAGTCGACTATGCCGCCTCAATGATGTGGTCGACAATGCAACTGGGCATCGCCATTACCTGCGCCTGCCTGCCCACCCTGGCCCCACTCCTCTCCAATCTCAGAATGCCGTTTGTGTACCTCTCGAACTGGTATACATCGGTTTGGTCTCGGGTGAACGCCTATTCTGCCACCCGGAAGCACACGGTTCCCGGCCGGCACGAGATGCCCGACACGAGCCGCCAGGTCACGAGCAACCGGCCGCTTTCTTGGGTTCCCTTCATGGGATTCCAGTCTTCTTCCGGTGGTCGCGCCTATGGCAATGATAGCCAGGGGTACGTTGGCCACGACATTGAGAGTGTGCCTTTGACGACTATCAGAGTGACTCGGGATGTGTATGTGGCCTCATGCAGGGGTGGTTAAAAGAGTTGGGTAGGCTTTCCTACATGTGGGCGAGGCAACTACCGTCAGAAGTCCACGAGGCATTGCACGGGGGACAGATGAATCCGGTTGTGATGGCTTCTCGGACAGACTCACCCCGGCGCCTGCTCAAGCCCTGAAGGAAGGCTCATAGGTCAAGAGGGATTGAAGGAGGGATCAAGAAGGATTGAAGGAAGGATCAAGAAGGACTGGAGGAAGGATCAAGAAGGATTGAAGGAAGGCTCATAGGTCAAGAATGATTAAAGGGAGGCTACCTAATGTGCGTAAGTCGTTCATTACAGCTTTAGAGGAAAACAGCTATTTCGCTACCAGATTGCCGATTCATCTCTGCCTGTGCCTTGCAACGGTCTAAAATTTCACATGCACCAATTGTAGGAATCTTGTCGATAAGGAGACTATAACCACATGATACAGCTGTAGGTACGCATTCTATCGCGATAAAACACTGTAGTATTGGCGTGGATTGAGTGGTTATTTTCGAGTTTCGGAGGATGACCACCTAGCCGACACGTCAAGTTGGAGTTGTTGGCAACTGCGGCAAATCGCATGTAGCGCCAACCGAACTGAAGGCTGTGCAGTCAGCCTGCCTGGATGCAATTCATCGCCGCAGTAGGGGTGCATGCTGATTTCGATAGAACGCTGAACGTCCGCTCCATCCCTTCATGAAGGAAATCACCCCATCTTCAGCATCCTCCGCGAGAGAGCGACAAAGACAAAAGGAGTCAACCTCCTCGGTCAGGTAGATGGAAAGCAACAGTTCTTCGGTGTCTATTCCGACTCAAATTAAGTCCTAGTCTTATGATATACCTGACAGACGAGACACCAGAGCACGTCGACTTTGTTCTGGGACTTTGGGCCTTTGTGTCCAGTCCCGTACGCGACGCGCAGGCCAATTTAACGGCAATTCGGCGCAGTGGTCCGGCATCCCAAGTCTGAGCCGAACGGCGTCGGGCGACCGAGCTGCAGGCTGGAGAGGCCCTTATGGCTAGGAGCGGAGGGCGCGTTGGCGCTGAGGGCTGGAATCTCGAAGAAGCTCGAAGTATAAGCAAGGCATCAAATTTCTAAGAACAACGATGAAGAGGAAATATGGTGTGAACACAACGATGGAGGCTTTACACGCCAGAAGGGGCTCTTGATCCTGTATCTGTATAGTTATATCTGAGTCCCGGACTCATTCTATGTGTGCCTAGCTGGTGCTGCCCGATGCTTAATCTCGTAATACAATCACTGCAACTCCCTTCAAATCACGTTTCCTCTCACTTGCTTGATGTGCTTGACGTTAATATCCCGCCACGCAGCCGTGGCGATGACGGCAATGATCAGGACGGATGTCCCCCAGACCAGCATCATCTTCTGGCCGTCGCCGTACGCCCTCTGGATGGCTATGCGGGCGGGCGAGCCGATGGGGTACGACAGCTGCACGTCCAGACGGCCGTAGATCTTGTCCAAGTTCTTGAGCTCATCAGCTGGCAGATACTCGCGGAGCCTCCGGGGGAACACGGCCTGCCAGATGCCGGCGGCAACGGTAAGACCGACGGCGGCGCCGATGGCCGCAAACATGGCCTCGACGGCGAGGACGACGGCGACGTACTGGTGCGAGGCGGCGGCCATGACGGCCGTCTGCTCGCAGATGACGATGGTGCCGCCGGCAACGGCGATGAAGATCTGGCACATGACGATGTAGGCGATGTTGACGTTGGGCTGGCGGAATCTGATCATGAGGCCTACGCCGACGATGAGCAGGGGCACGCCAAAGTAGAGCGCCAGCCACTTGAAGCGGCCTGTCCTGCGAATCAGGAGGCCGACGACGAGCGCCCAGATGCTGCAGCCCACGCTGTAAATCTGCGACACGTAGCTCGCCTGGGTGACTGAGAGGCCGTTGACGACCTGCAGGAAGGAGGGGAAGTAGGCGTCCCAGATGTAGAAGCTGGTAAAGGTGACGGCGGCGAGGGTGCAGGCGCCGAAGACGGTGCGGTCCATGAGGAGCGCGTAGGGGATGAACTGCACGGGGGCGCAGTAGCGCTCCCAGGCGGCGAAGAGGGCCACGAGGAGGAGGCCGGAGACGAGGAGGCCGATGATGAGGGGCGAGGCCCAGCCCAGCTCCTGGCGCGAGTAGATGTTGAAGGGCATGAGGAAGAGCGCCAGGCCGGTGGAGATGAGCAGCACGCCGACAATGTCAAACTCGCGACCGTAGTGGACGAGCGACTGGGCAAGGGTGCGGCCGCTCTTGCGGTTGGGGATGAGGCCGCGGCGCTTGGCCTTGTAGTAGTTTTGCATGAAGAGCACGTAGAGCGGCAGGGTGACGAGGGGCGTGACGACGGCAAAGGTGGCGAACCCCCAGCGGAAGCCGGGCCCGTTGAGGAAGGCCTCGGAGATGGGGCCGGCGAGCCAGGTGGTGATGATGTAGGGCGAGCTGGAGAAGGCGAAGACGAGGCCGCGGTTGCGCAGGGACGACGTGTCGGCGATGAAGATGCTCAGGCAGTAGTCGAGCCCGTTGAAGCCGACCCAGTAGAAGACCTGGGCGGCGGCGTACGTCTCGACGTTGCGGCAGGCGGCCATGACGACGAGGCCGGCGGTGGTGAGCACGACGGAGAGCAGGTAGCCCTGGGGCCGGCCGAAGACGTCGAGGATCTTGGCGAGGGTGAGCTTGAAGACGCCGCCGACGATCTGGCTGACGATGTTGACGGTGGGCGTGAGGGAGTGCTGCTGGAAGGCAGAAGTGACGTAGGGGGTGAGGGCGAGGGTGGCGCCCTGCTGCATGGTGTTGACGAAGAAGATGAGCCAGATCATGGCGTAGGCGACGACGAGGGCCGTCTTGGTCCAGACGGTCGTGGTGGCCTCGATGTCCTGGACGCCGGCCTGGGCGTCGCTGTCGAACGGCTGCTCGTCGGGGTCGCCGTCGGAGTCGGAGTCGCTGGCGATGGCGGCATGGCGGCCACCGTCGCCGGACCGGAGCCGGGCCGCGGCCCCGGCGGGATCGGCGACGGTGCCGTAGCCCAGGCCGGTGGCTTTCGGGGCGACGGCCGTCGTCTCGTCGCTCATGGCGTGTTGCGCTGCACAGGCCCGGCCGGGATGGGGAAATGTACAGCGTCTGGGAGGGGGCCTTTGGCAGCGGGACGTCGGGAAAGGGGGCGGGAATGGGATGCGTCGTATGGGGCGGGCGGGTTTACATATGCGGCGAGTGAGCGAGCGATAGCGCCGAGTCTCCGAGGTGAGATGCGGCGACGCTTCCCCCGGGCTTCGGGCCGTGCCGTTCGGATTTCTCGGGCCCTTGAAACGCGGCATCGGGGGACGGGCAGGTCAGGAGTCGAGCAGCTTCGAGGCCCCAGCGACGGAGGTCATGGAAGCTCGACGGGAGGCAGACTCGGTCACGTGAGGATGCCGACTATGCTCGTAGTCACCGGTGCTTGTACGAGAACATGTGCAGTCACGACGGGGGCGTAGGAGCAAACGATGTGGAAAGCCAGGAGGCGGCGACAACGGCCGAGGCGGAGGATGTGGTGGTGGCGGATGCCAGACGTGGGAGCTGCTGGCGGTCGGTTTCCGAATGCGTCCCCCACGCAGCGAAGAAGCACGGCATTGCCCGTTTGGAATAAGCCTCCTGTTTCGAGCCCGTCAGGTGATGATGCCGGCGCAGGTCCGCTGGTTTCAAAGCGGGTTCCGCCGCGCACGTTGCGGGTGCCGTCGGGTAAGAGGCGTTGGCGATGCCCGAAACGGGCACGCGGCCGCGCAACGCCGCTCGCAGGGGCCGTTTGGGGGGCGCGCGATGCATGAGAGACGGTGCCGAAACGTGGGATGTCTTGGGCGGTAGGAGAAATCTGCTTATCAGATCGTCGCCCGCCGTGGCTGGCCCCGCTCTAATAAAGTTATCAGATCCGCTGGCGTCTTCGGGCCTCCGAAAAACCACCCACAGCGCATGAAACGCCCCCAACAGGAACGTCCAGGCTGTCGCGGCCGCATCCCTGGCGCCGTGGCTGCGGAACCTGCGCCGCGCCACGGGGGGGACCGGCGCGGTTTTTCTCGTGAGGGAAATTCGTGCCGAACTGGAGACGTCCCCGTGGGATGTACCGGTACCCGTCCTCGTCTCCACCGCGTCTCCATCACGTGCAGGGGGGAGGGGGGTGTCGGTGGAGGCATCCATCGCGCCATGACACCTATTCCATGAATGCTCCATGCACCAGCACCGTTTCTCCCGAGGTTGCTGTCGTCGCGACGATGGACGCTGGGCGCTGGCGGATCCGCCGCACTGGAGGATCGCCGTGTGCGGTCACTGCGGTGCACGGCATGTGGGATGAGGCCGGTCGTGAGCCCCGAGGCCAGACGAGAGGTGCTCATGCTCGCTGCTGATCCTCTGGGCGAAGCTTGGCCCGGCCTTCACTCGCAGACACCAACTTCCGTCAATCCAGACCAGTTCCCGGGGCCAATTCGTCCTGGCTCTCGAGCACCGCGAGCTTGCTGTCCCGTCATCGCATTCCTTCAGCTTCAAATCCCACACAATGGCTGCTCCCGTGGTCCAGCTGGCGTCTCTGTCCGCCGACGACGTCGTCATCAAGCTCCCGCACCCCTACCTCACCGAGTACACGGTCCAGAAGACGGCTTCCTCGCCGCCGTCGTCGCCATCCGACCCGCCACTCTATCGGCTGCGCGAAAGGGCGGGCTCCTCTAGCAAGGCTCCCCCCCGTGCGCTCGCCAACGCCCGCGTCGCCTTCTCGGAGCCCGCGGATCTCAAGTCGAGCGAGCTGCCGCCCGCCTCCAACAACGGCGCCTGGGCCCGCGCCCGGCGGTCGCCATGCTCGGTCGTGGCCTGGGACGGCGAGGAGGCGCCCTCGCTGGCGCAGGCCTGGCTGCTGCTCTACGTGCTCTTCACGCTGCGCCCGGGCACGGAGGCGCTGCGCCTCGAGCTCCGCGGCTGGCACGCGGCGGCGCTGGGCCAGCAGCTGACGGACGTGCTGCTCGTGGTCGAGCACCCGCTGCCGGCGCGGGAGGCGCGCGCCCCCGCGGCGCCGACGGACGAGCGCGTCGTGCTCGCGCTCCGGAGCACCTTCTGGCAGGGCGCCGGCTCTCCCTTCGGCCCCCGCCCCGTGTGGTGCCCCGACGAGTCCCCCGGCTCGCTGTCCGCCGCCGGCGGGAGCCCGCTGGCCGCGTACCCGCTCACGCCGCTGCAGCACACCGTCACCGCGGTCCCGGCCGGCGACCCGGAGGACCCGGAGCGGCGCCAGCAGGCGTGGCACCCGGTGCGCCCGGCCAAGCCCGCGCCCGGCGCCGTCGTCTACAGCCGCTGGATCCCGCACCTGCGCGAGACCTTCTCCATGGTCTCGCTCGACTGGCAGGACGCCGAGCACCTGCGCCTGTTCCACGAGTGGCAGAACGACCCGCGCGTGTCGCAGGGCTGGAACCAGACGGGCACGCTGGAGCAGCACCGCGAGTACCTGCGCGAGATCCACGAGGACCCCCATCAGCTGGCCGTGCTGGCCAAGTGGGACGACACGTGCTTTGCCTACTTTGAGGTGTACTGGGCCAAGGTGAGCCTCCAACCCCCCCTGCATGCTACGTGACGTGTGCTCACCGGGTCTAGGAGGACCGCCTCGGGGGCTACTACGACGCCGGCGACTTCGACCGCGGCCGCCACTCGCTCGTCGGCGACGTGCGCTTCCGTGGGCCGCACCGCGTGTCGGCGTGGTGGAGCAGCCTGATGCACTACCTCTTCCTCGACGACCCGCGCACCATGTTCGCCGTCGGCGAGCCCAAGGACACCAACTCGACCGTCGTCATGTACGACCTGATCCACGGCTTCGGCCTCGACAAGTTCGTCGACCTGCCGCACAAGCGGAGCGCCTTTGTGCGCTGCTCGCGGGGGCGCTTCTTCCAGCTGTGCCCGTTGGCGGAGAACGAAAAGGCGGTTGGGGGGATGCGGATCGGGCTGGTGCCGAAGCTGTAGGAGAGGTGGTGGATGCTGAGTGATCAAAAGGGGGGACTGGACCTGCACAAAGATAGGAGTTGACTGGATCAAAAGGAAAAAGTCCATCTTTATATATCAGACGTCTCGAGCTGTCTTTCATCCAAGTCTAAACGCGTGGACACCACCCAACATCAGAAATTCTAGGTGTCCAAGTCAAGTGTCTAAATCAGCGGCCACCTCTACCCTTTTCCCGACCCAAGAGACAAATACCCGTCTACAGCCTCGACACCCGGCCCATCTTGTGCAGCAGCTCCTCGCCCAGCCGGGCCATCTCGAACTTGCGCACCTTGCCGCTGCCCGTGAGCGGCACGTCGCCCGGCACGCCGCCCTCGCCGAGCCAGAAGACGTGCGCCGGCGACTTGTGCTTGCCGAGCTGCGTGCGCACCCAGTCGCGCAGCTCGGCGTCGCTCGGCTTCGCGCTCGTCTCGGCGCGCTCGACAAAGGCGGCGACGACCTCGCCGTAGTGCTTGTCCTTGAGGCCGACGACGATGGCGCGGGAGACGGACGGGTGGGCCATGAGGCGCTCCTCGATCTCCAACGGGTAGATGTTCTCGCCGCCTGCAGCATCGTCAGTATCGGCCGGCACCACCGCTCGGTGAATCTCGCCGGAACTTACCCCGGATGATGATGTCCTTGAAGCGCCCCGTGATGGTGCAGTAGCCGCTCTCGTCGAAGACGGCCTCGTCGCCCGTGTGCAGCCACAGCACCCCGGCCGCGTCGCGCACCATGACCTCGTTGGTCTTCTCCGAGTTGTTCCAGTAGCCCGCCTGCAGCTGGTATCCCGCCATGCACAGCTCGCCCCGGGCGCCCACGGGCACGACGTTGCCGTCGCGGTCCACGATCTTGGCGTGCGCGTGCGGCATCAGCGTGCCCACGGTCGTCAGCCGCGTGTCCATGGCGTCGTCGGTGAAGGCGTTGAAGCACGTCGGCGACGCCTCGGTCAGCCCGTAGCTGCTGGTGAACTCGGTCATGCCGAAGCGGTTGACGAGCAGCTCCATCAGGTACCGCGGGACGGGCGCGCCCGCGATGATGCCCGTCCGCAGGCTGTCGCAGTTGAAGCCGGGCGGGAACTCGGCCTGGAACAGCGAGTCGAACATGGCGGGCACGCCGTGGACCGCGGTGCAAGCCTCGTCGGAGATGGCGCGCAGCGTCGAGGGGATGTCGAAGACCTCGGCCGGGTAGACGATCTTGCCGCCGTGGGTGACGATGGCGAGGAGGCCGAGCACGAGGCCGAAGCAGTGGAACAGGGGCGGCGGGCAGCAGAGGACGTCGTCGGAGGTGAGGCGCATCCTGTCGCCGATGAAGCGAGAGTTGTTGACGAGGTTGCTGCCGGGAGTCAGTCAGTCCTTTGTTCACGACACGACCTCCCACGGCGCAGGAGGCTGGACCTACTGGTGAGTGAGCATGGCGGCCTTTGGCAGCCCCGTCGTCCCGCTGGTGAACTGCAGGTTGACGACCTGGTGCGGCAGCACGCGCTTCATGGCCCGGTACAGCCGGTCGTAGTCCCTGCGGCCGCTCGCCCTGACCAGCTCGTCGTACGTCGAGAGCCCGCCGGCCTCGCCCCTGAGGATGAAGACCCTGGGCTCCTTGCCCTCGCCCTGCTCGCCCTCCAGCGCGGCCAGCAGGCGCGCGTTGTCGGTCCGCCCAATGGCCCGCGTGGTGAAGAAGACCTTGCAGTCGGAGAAGCTGAGCCCGTACAGGGCCTCGGTGGGCGTGTACGTGTTGTTGAGGATGACGAGGATGGCGCCTATCTTGGCCACGGCGAAGAAGACGGCCGCGTATTGCTCGCAGTTGCCAGCCATGATGCCAACGCGGTCGCCGACGCCGATGCCCATGTCGAGCAGCGCCAGGGCCAGCGACGAGCTCTGCTGGTTGAGCTCGTTGTAGGTCCAGCGCGCGCCCGTCCAGGGGATGACGATGCACTCCTTGGTGTCATGCTGGTACGTCTGCAGCTCGAGCAGCTCGCCGAGCGTGAGGTCCACGAGCGGAGGGTCGACGGGCCCGTGGAGGAGGGACAGCTTCTGCGTCGCGGGGCCGGGGATGCGGGACTCTGTCGTCGGTTCTGTCGCCATCGCGGAGGAGGGAGGGGGATGGGAACCAGTTACAAGTTGTAACTATCAACCAACACCACCGAAAGATGCGTCTATCACCAACACGACGGGCTCGACGTGCAGTTTGGCATCCCTCCGTACGACTCGAGAGAGATGCCCACGACACCGTCCACGGACTATGGGTTAGTACATACGGCTATTCTCGTTCTAACGTGGCAGACCCACTGCCGATGGCAAGGACAGGCAGCTGTACTCGTAGCTCCCACGTCGCGCATCGCTCGGATCTCACCCAGCTCCCTGGTCGATCCCATCACATCAGGTTCCGCGGCTGCCCCGGCTCGGCCAGACTCTTGTTCGGCACCCAACGTCCAGCCTCCGAGCTCTGCCGAGCAGCCCAGGGCTCCTGTCGGCCATCTAATCTGATCATCAGATAAGATGCGGTGGACGTACCTCGACTGCCGTTACGTTTCGACCAGCACACCAAGAGTCTGGGCCTTGATGCCCTCCATCTCCACCCCGACCTCGGTCGCGCCCAGCCCGCCAGAGTGAAAATTTTTATCAGATCAACAAGACGACGCAGGAGTGGGATGCATCAGGGCATCCACAGCCGAACGCACGTCACTGGCTCGGCGGCTGCAGGATTAATAGGCGGAGGCTAGGAGGGGGGAGTGGTAGCGATGTCGACGGTGGCTGGATGCGAGGCGCCGCCTGTGCGGCAATTGTTGAACCCTTGTTTCTTGCCGCGTTGACTAAAGCTAAAGCAGGCAAACGGAGAAACAGAGTGTCGAGCAACTACGAGTACTCGTACTCCGCAAGCATCCAGGGATCACAGGGACGATCCTTCAGGTGTCGAAACCCACACGTGTCCGCAGTGGAACTGAGGCCATTTCGCAGTCATAGCTGTCGCCAAACTCTGGGCAAGACGGGCCCATGCGCTTGGAACGATGCGGTCGAAGCTGCAGTCTCGGCTCGTCGCCGACACGTGGCTTATGCTTCGTCTCGCCAAACCCGACCCCTCGCGCATACCCTAACCCTCCCAAAGCGTCCCACAGCACCGTCCTGTTGTCCTTCAGACCCTAATGTCGCCAAGACTCCAAGACAAGGCACAGGGAGACAAAATACGCCCAGAAGAGTTATCAGATCCGCGACCCCGCTCGGGCGTTGCAACCCAAGCCCACTTGGTCCCACGCGATCGCGCGCGCTTGCGTTATCTGATCCACGGACCGCCGAGTCTCGCACATGTACCGCCAGGTCGCGACCTCTGATTTGGCTGTCCTGGCCCGGCGAGCCCTGTCGGTGGAGCGCCGTTGCGTGCTAGGGACACGCCCGGTGGCTGCGCTGGCGGGTCGTCATGCCTGGGTCGGGAGCTGCGCCAAGGGTAACTCGGTGGGAGTGCTATGAGTACACGGATACTTGAATGTGAATGCCGAGAGAGGCACCGGGCGGTTGCTGGTGCTGAAAGAGTGGAAGCTATTCGCAGTCGAGTGCTCTGGATATTTGCCGAGAAGCTGTTGCCGAGGCCATCTACTGACTTGCTCGACAACCTCGATACCAACTTCGACTACGACGCCAACAAGTTACGAAGCTGGCGACTGGCTCAGACGGTGGTGGGTGGACGCCGGCTCAGGCAAGCCTCGAGTAGACACCAACTCCGAGCTCGTCCGACTGACTAGGCGCCCGCGATGCGCACAATTGATGGCGATGGCGGCGGCGGCGGAGGAGTTCGCGCCGTCTCAGCGCCAGACGGCGCATACGTGAACATCGCCACGACAGACACGAAACAACCCGCGGAAGCTACACGCCTCAGCAGCAACGACCTGGACCAGCTATGGCGCTGGAACGACGTCGTCCCGCCGCTCATACAAACCTGCATGCAAGACCTCTTCCACGAAAGAGCCCAGCAGCATCCCGACGCCGTCGCCGTCCAGTCCTGGGACGGCACCCTCACATACGCCGAGCTCGACGAGCTCTCCTCGCGCCTGGCCCGACAGCTGCGACAGAGAGGCGTCGACGTGGGCACCCGCGTGCCACTGTGCTTCGAAAAGTCCATGTGGGCAGTCGTCTCGCTGCTCGGCGTCATGAAGGCCGGCGCCACGTTCTCGCTCACGGACCCCAGCCAGCCAGAGGCACGCCTGCGGACCATCGTCGAGCAGACCGGCGCCGAGATGGTCATCACGTCGGTTGCCCAGAGCGAGCTGGGCCGGAGGATATGCGGCAAGGGCCAGGTCGTGGCCGTCTCGCGCGACTACTTTGATCAGGCCCCCGACGCCCCTGAGGAAAAGCTGCCTCGCGTCCCGGCTTCTACGCCCATGTACGTCATCTTCACATCTGGGAGCACCGGCAAGCCCAAAGGCGTCGTCATCTCGCACGAAAACTACACCAGCGGCGCCCTCCCCCGCGCCGAAGCCGTCGGCTACAGGGCGGACTCGCGCGTCTTCGACTTCCCGTCGTACGCCTTCGACGTGAGCATTGACTGCATGCTGTGCACGCTGGCCAGCGGCGGGCGCATCTGCGTGCCGTCCGAGGCGGACCGGATGAACGACCTCAGCGGCGCCATCCGCAAGAGCAGGGCCAACATGGTCCACATGACGCCCTCGGTCGCGCGGGTCCTCGATGCGGACATCATCCCGTCTCTGGACGTCCTGGGGCTGGGCGGCGAGGCCGTCTCGGCGAGCGACGCGGCGGCCTGGAGTAAGCACACGAATCTGGTCATCGCGTACGGCCCGTCCGAGTGCACGGTTGGCTGCACGATTAACAATACCGTCACGGTGTCAACGGGCATTGGCAAGGGCGTCGGTGGAACGACGTGGATCACGGAGCCCGACGACCACAACTCTCTCGTGCCTGTGGGTGGCGTGGGCGAGCTCCTCGTCGAAGGGCCGGTCGTGGGCATCGGATATCTCGGTGAGCCAGACAAGACGGCAGAAGTCTTCATCGAGGACCCTACCTGGCTTACCGCGGGACACGGAGCCATCCCCGGACGGAGGGGTCGTCTCTACAAGACTGGCGATCTCGTCAAGTACGAAGCCAACGGCTCTGGGTCTATTGAATTCGTCGGGAGAAAGGACCAGCAGGTCAAGCTCCGCGGCCAGCGGGTCGAGCTCACAGAGGTTGAGCACCACCTCCGGAGCTGTCTGCCATCCGGAGTCAAAGTCACCGCCGAGGTGATCAAGCATGAGAGCGGCGTGGCGAGTCTCGTTGCTTTCCTCTCAGAGCAGCCTCCATCTGCCACTACCGAAGAGGACGGCCTTTTCACCGAACCGTCTGCCGAGTTGGGCTCTGCCCTCGCGGCGATCGACACGGCCATGGGCGCCAGGGTGCCGAGATACATGGTCCCAGCGGCCTTTGTCACTCTCAGAACCACGCCCTCCCTGGTCTCGGGCAAAACGGACCGCAAGAAGCTGCGCGAGATTGGAGCGTCCATTCCGCGGGAAAGGCTCGCCGGCGCAGGGGCCGGGGATGGCCAGGAAGAGGAGCCGGAGACGGAGCAGGAGAAGCAGCTGCAGCGGGCGTGGAACAAGGTCCTCGGGCAAGACGCCAAGGTGTACAGGAACAGCAACTTCTTCGCCCTCGGCGGAGACTCGCTGCGGGCCATGAGGCTCGTTGCGGCGGCGAGAGACGAGGGCCTGGCGCTCACGGTGGCGGACGTCTTTACCAGCCCGACGCTCGACACGATGGCGGCGAAAGCCACCAACATCTCGGAGACGTCTCACGAGGACATAGCGCCGTTCTCGTTGCTGGATAAGGATTGGCATGTAGACGCTGCCCGGAAGGAGACGGCTGCCCTCTGCGACATCGACCCCGACGTCGTGGAGGACGTCTACGCCTGCACGCCGCTACAGGAGGCTCTCATGGCGCTGTCGGCCAAGGTCAAGGAGGCGTACGTGGCCCAGCGCGTCGTGGAGCTGGCAGACGCCGCCACGGCCGAACGGCTCATTGCTGCGTTTGACACTGCTCAGCAGTACTGCCCCATCCTCCGGACGAGGATCGTGCAGGTATCGGGACGGGGCCTCATGCAAGTCGTCGTCAGGGGTAAGCTGGACTGGTACTCGGGCTCGAACCTCGACGAGTACCTCGTCGCAGACAGGGACGAGACCATGGACCTCGGCAAGCCGCTCGTTCGGTACGCCGTCATCGACGACGCCGCCACGGGCAAGGCCAGCTTCGTGCTGACGATGCACCACGCCCTGTACGACGGCTGGTCGATGCCCCTGGTCGTGGAGCGCGTGAACAGGGCGTACAACAACCAGACGCTCGCCCGCCCGGCCGAGTTCAAGCACTTCATCAAGTACCTCGCTGGCGTCGACAGGGCCGACTCGGAGACGTACTGGCGGGACCAGCTGCGCGGCGCC
The DNA here is from genome assembly GCA_024340505.1 of Tolypocladium nubicola. Lineage (NCBI taxonomy): Eukaryota > Fungi > Ascomycota > Sordariomycetes > Hypocreales > Ophiocordycipitaceae > Tolypocladium > Tolypocladium nubicola. Next base: position 27,762 of record JALHCA010000141.1, read on the forward strand.
AACGGGCCGCAGTTCCCGGCGCTGCCCTTCCAGGGCTACCAGACGCAGGCCGACTCGCTGCTCGAGGTCTACGTGCCGCTCGAGCGCCTCCCGGCCTCCAACGCCACCGTGGCCACCGTCATCCGCGCGGCCTGGGCGCTCGTCGCGGCGCAGTACACAGGCAGCGAGGACGTCGTCTTCGGCGAGACGCTGACGGGCCGCAACGCGCCCGTCGTCGGCGCCGAGGAGATCGAGGGCCCCATGATCACGACGGTCCCCGTGCGCGTGCTGGCAGACCGCGAGGCCCCCGTCGCCGAGTACCTGCAGGCCGTCCAGGAGCAGACGGTCGCGCAGATCCCGCACGAGCACTTTGGCCTGCAGCACATCCGCCGGCTGAGCCCCGACGCCCTCGAGGCGTGCGAGCTGCGGACGGGGCTGGTGCTGCACCCGAGCGCGGAGGAGGGAGCCTCCCAGGACGACGACGACGCCCTGCCGGCCAACAGGCTCGTCCCCGCCGGCGACGCGGAGGCCGCGCAGGAGGCCCTCAAGTTCAACACGTACGCGCTGATGCTCGTCTGCTCCATGGACCCCCGGGGCTTCCTCGTCATGGCCAGCTTCGACTCCAGGACCGTGGCCTCGCCGACGATGCAGCGCGTGCTGGAGCAGTTCAGGGGCGTGGCGCAGGCGCTGTGCGAGCGGACGACGGGCCGGCTGGGGGACATTCCGTGCCTGACGGAGGACGACTTTGGCGGGCTGAGGGAGCGTGTCGCTGCCAGCGGGGGGGATCCCGTCCTCGGGGAGTACGACGGCGCGGCGGCGGCGTACATTGTCGACTCGAGAGACGCGAATCGCTTGCTGCCAGAGGGCGGCGTGGGCGAGCTCGTCGTGCAAACGCGCAGCGAGCTGCAACTGTCCCCCGTCGCAGAGCCGACCTGGCTCGGCACACTCGACGTCGACGCCGCACGAGGCAAGCTCTACAAGACCGGAAAGCTCGCCAGGTTCGCCCCCGACGGCGCCCTCCAGCTCGCCCTGGCCCGGCCGAACGGCAGCGCCACGGGCACGCCCCAAGCGCCCGCGAAGCGCGTGTCCGCCACCTCGCGCCGCCAGCGCAAGCTGCGCAGCATCTGGAGCCGCGTGCTGCACATCGCCGAGGACGACATCGGCCTCAACGACAGCTTCTTCCTCCTGGGGGGCGACTCCATCGCGGCCATGAAGCTCGTGTCCGAGGCGCGCCTCGAGGGCGTGCGGCTGACGGTGATGCACATGTTCCAGAAGCGCTCGCTGTACGACATGGCCAGCGTCATGGAGGAGGAGGCGGCCGGCGCGCCGGCGCAGGAGGCGGAGCAGCTGGCGCCGTTCGCGCTGCTCGACGACGTCGAGGGCAGCAGCGGCGCCTTTGTCGAGACGGTCGTGCGGCCGCAGCTCGCGAACCGCGACTGGACGGTCGCCAACGTCCTGCCCACGCGCCCGCTGCAGCAGGTGGCCGTCCGGGGCACGACGCAGACGCCGCGCTTCTCGGCGCGCTACGAGCTCGCCTTCTTCGACGCCGCCGTCGACAAGCCGCGTCTCATGGCCGCCTGCCACGCGCTCGTGGCGCGCAACGAGATCCTGCGCACCGTCTTCGTGCAGCACGCCGGCCGCGGGTACGCCGTCGTCGTCGACGACCTGCGCGCCGCCTTCGTCGAGCACGCCCTCGACGCGGGCAGCGACGTGGCCGGGTTCGCGCGCGGGCTGTGCGCGCTCGACGTCCTGACGAGCATGCCGCTCGGCTCCGCCTTTGTCAAGTGGTTCCTCGTCGAGGCCGGCGGCGGGCAGCAGTCGTGCCTCGTCTTCCGCCTCTCGCACGCGCAGTACGACGAGATCTGCCTGCCCATCCTGCTGCGCCAGCTGTCGGCCCTGTACGAGGGGGCCGCGGCGTCGGTGCCGCCGACCGTCCCCTTCTCCGCCTACGTCGGCCACGTCCTCCGCGTCGGCGTGCCCGCCAGCGTGCCCTACTGGCGCGAGCTGCTCGCCGGCTCGGCCATGACGGTGCTCCGGCCCGAGGGCGTCCCCGTGCGGCGCAGCAACCACTTCGCCGTCGAGAGGACCGTCGACATCTCGTCGCGCCCGCGGGACGTGACCGTCGCGACCCTCCCCACGGCCGCCTGGGCGCTGTGCCTCGCCCGCCGCGCCGCCCTGCGCGACGTCGTCTTCGGCGAGGTCGTCAGCGGCCGCAACATCGACTTCCCCGGCGCCGACGCCGTCGCCGGCCCCTGCTGGCAGTACGTCCCCGTCCGCGTGCGCTTCGAGCCCGCCTGGACCGTCGCCGACCTGCTCGCCCACGTGCAGCACCAGCACGTCGCGTCGGCCGCCCACGAGGCCGTCGGCCTGAGCGAGATCCTCGCCCGCTGCGTCGACTGGGACCCGGCCGTGACGCCCGGCTGGTTCGACTCGGTCGTCCACCAGGACGTCGCCCACGTCGAGACGCTGCCGTTTGCCGCCGCCAGCGGCCGCATGGAGACGGTGTACCCGCACGAGGAGCCGCTGCGCGAGTGGAAGATCCAGGCCTTCATCGACGGCGACCGCATGACCCTCGAGGTGGTGACGGTGGAGAGCTGGGCCGACTACGCCCGGGGCTTGCTCGACGAGCTGGCCGACGTTGCGTCGTTTCTGGTGGGCCAGCCGCAGGCGTTGCTGTTTGATGCCGAGTAGATTAAAATAAAAGTGGTAGCATAGGGAGGTTCCTTGACGTTGGATTACGAAAGAATGAAGATTTGTTGTGTCTCCATGTCCCACTCTGGCGTCACAGTCGACGGTGTGGACAAGGGGAGGGGACCTTTTGTGAATGAGCATTGCGCTGGACGAACCCAGGTCCGAGCCCTGGCGCCGAGTTTCCCCTTCATAGACATATATATGTATATATATATATACGATACACGTATAACGACCGACCAACTCCCTCCCTGCCCGCGTCACCAAAAACCGACCCGCTTGTGCGTGGGTATATGCAAGTCTGGAACCTCGAGTGACCAACCCTCCGAGACCGATCCGATGCTACCTACGAAGTACTCCAGTGTGCCCGAACGTAACCGCTTCCTTACTGTGTGCCCTAGGTCCCCTTCATCAACCTGCCTCCCAGCGGTTCGCGCTGAAAAGTAGGTATAGCATGGTCTTCCATGTTGATGTCGCTCTTGAGGTAGGTGTCGATCATCCGCCCAATCGGCGTCGTCCTGTCTACAGCCGTCTCAGCGTCATGGACCTCGACCACTCATGGATTGGAGCTCACCCGCTGGCGACGGCCGCCATCGCCAGGTCGTGAATCGACAATATCGGGGCGAGCCCCCTGGCGCTGGAATTTTGATGCCCCCGGGTGAAGAGTGTGTGATGCCGGTGGTTTCATGGCGGTGAGAGCGATATGAGAGGTTGTGAAATCCGCCGCCTCCGTGATGGCGCTTGGGGCTGACTGTTATAGTGCCACGAAGGATGAGCACCAGCATCAACATACTTCAAAAAAATCAACACAATCCCTCACTCCCGGGCGCCCCCGATCCGAAATGCTGCACCATGCGGGTCCATAAGCCGTGCTGAAAACCATCGTCATAAGCGGTACTACACGCGTGCGTGCATGCGTGCGTGCCTTCACACCTCCCTCGGCTTCTCCCCCTCCACGTCGTCAGGGTTGCCAGGTACGACGCCGATGCGCAGAGCCCGCTGAAGGCTTCGCCGGATCCCCTTACCCGCCCGAGACTCGTCATCCTTCTCGCGGCCCAGCAGCCCAAAGCTCATACGCCTGGCGACGCTGCCGTTGTTCTCGTTTCCCGCGGTCGCCGCCTTCTTCTTCCTCCGCAAAGCCATGACTGGGTCCATGACCGACGCCCGAGGCGGCCACTCGCCATCCCGCTTCCAACCGGCCACGCAAGAACGCAGCATATCGGACAGGTTGACCGGGCACGCTGGTTGGAGGTTGTTCAGTATGACCTTGTCGTACAGGCTGAGGTAGACGGCGGGGCTAATGGAGGCTCGCAAGGGGTTGGTCGGTGGTAGCAGCGGCTGGCCGATCGGCACCAGGGTCTCCACGGGGTAAATCCGGCATGACGCCGAGTCTGAGACAGCCGAGCCCTGTGTCCGCTGCTTCTTCAGGTCCCTGTCATGGGCATCCCTGGGGAGCGAGGAGGCATCGGAGACGGTGCCCGAGGCATCCGCGCCGTGCGCCGCGGCACCCGGCATCAAGCCGGGCGGCGACCCCGACATGGAGCGGCGGAAGAAGAATCGTCGAGGGGATCGCGGAGACGCCGGGGCGGGCGACACAGGCTTGCTGCGCACGCGGACAGTCCTGCCGCCGGTCCACGCATTGCGGCGTGCCTCGAAGCAGGCTAGGCCGTCGTTGTAGGCCATCTCATCACGCAGCGCTCTCCGGCGGCGAGCCTGCTTCTCCAGCGCACCCGCTTTCGCGGCGCATGGCACAGAGTCCGGGGCGTCGAATTTGAAGGACGACAACGGCGCCGGGGTATCGTCATCAGAGAGGTCAGATGTCCACTCCGTCCGAGGGCGGTAGTGCACAGCATCCTCCGAGACAACGCTGTAGATGGACTGCGCATCGTCATCCTCGTCGTCCGTCTGCACGTCGTCGGATTGGGGCTCCTCCAGCTCAGACCCGTCATCTACCTGGTAGCCCTCGTCGTCGCGGATCTCATCTTGGACTTGTTTAGCCGGAGAATCGGCTCCGTCCCCGTGCTCAATGGCCGCTGCCCGGCTCTCTTCGTCTTGGGCTGGAGTTTCCGGGGCCGGGGCCTGGGCCTGGGGTGGCCAGGGGAACTCCCAACCGGACTTGACCTTGTCGGCAAGGTAGCGCTTAACGGCCTCCTTTTGCTTGGCCTTGTCCTTGCTCAAGAGATCGGCATATTCGGTGTCAGCCCAGTCAGGGGTCGCCGTGGGCAGCTGGGTCGGGAGCTGGGGGTGATGGCGCAGCTTAGCCAATGGCGAGCGCGGGCTCTTGTAGAAGTCGGAGAAGATCATGCCGGGCGATGCAGCAGGCTGGGACCGGACGGGCTCCGACGGGGTAGTTGCAGCTTCGCCGTCCCGAGCCAGGGAACGCTTCAGCTTCACGGCGGGAGCTATGATTTCTTGAAAGGCGCGTGCTAGCATGGGGCCAATGATGTCAGTCAAGGTGTGCACTCCAAGGACGACGCGCAGGCACGGCTAGGCGAGCGAAGGATAAAATGCAGCATAGAGCGCCCAGCAACGAATCATGACGATATGGTGATGCAGTGGAGAGCCAGGGGAGCTCGCAGAGCAAGGGAAACAGGGGACAACGAACCACAGCGGCGGCAGAGGTATGGGGTCGCAAAGCAGCTGTGTGAGGTCGTCGGCGCAAAGAGCTCATGGCCGTGCCGGTGGTGTGTCTCGGGCCGACCAAGGAACTCGCACCTTCATCCACCGGCGACGGACCTGCCGTTGGCCTCTCTGCACTTGCAGAGCCCGAGTTGGCGAGAGGCGATCCGAAGGCCGGACCGAAGACGAGGTCGAGGCGCAGAGGTCGGGAGGCAGGCGGAGAAGGAGACGAGGAGGAGGATGACAGCGGGGGAGGGGAGAGGAGGTGAGGCGAGGGGGGAAGCTGCAGCGTGACGCAGCACGGTGCAGCGCGATGCAGCAGCGTGACGGATGCGGGGGGGCGCAGGGCGAGTGAGGCTGCGAGGAATGCGCCCGAGCAGGAAGAGAGACAGCAAGACGAGACAGGGCGAGACAGGCAAGACAGGCGAGACAGGCAAGACAGGCAAGACAGCGAGACGGAGCAGGACGGAGCTTTACTCACGCGCGCAGGCGTCGTTCTGGACCGCCGCAGGGTCTTGGGCGGCGTCTCGGACAGCGTCTTGGGGCACGGCTCGAGACTCGGGCTGCCCGCGGGAACCGGCGATGGCGACGCTGATGATGATGTTGTCGTCGTCGTCGACGTCGCCACCGCTCCTCGGGGTGCTCGCCGGTGGTCGTCCTCGGCCCACGCCGGAGCCGCCGCTGCTGCTGCTGCGACGCGGCCTCGGCTGCGAGTGGCGGCGGCATGGCCGTCGTCTGGCCTGGCATGGCTGGCGCGCGGGAGGCTGACTGGTGACCGCGGGCGCTCGGGATCCGTTTGTTTGGCTTCGCGCGGCGGCGGCGCGCAGCACAAATGGCTCCCCCCAAGCCCTGCCTCTCGAAGCGTTCGCTGGCAGCCGGCCCATTGGGGCCCCGAGGGCTGAGGGAGTCGGTGGGGAAGCGGAGAAGCGCATCGCGCTGTGGAGAGGGTCGTGTGACTGACTGCGCGATCCCTGCTCGGCGACGGCGCGAGTCGCTACCCTACACCCCGGCCGCCGCCAAGATGCTGCACCGGGACGACGAGACGGGCGGCGATCCGAGGCACGTCGGCGCATTCCCAGCCGTAGCCCGCCGGCATTCTCCCTGCAAATGCCGATGCGGCTGGTTTACCAGGTGGTGGTGCTCCTGCAGTTGCAGTGCAACACAAGTAGCGCGCTGACTGGCAACTCGGCAACGGTATTGCCGGATTCATGAATGGTGTGACAACAACGTGGGATATCTCCTGCTCGCGATGGTGGCGAGTAAAGTCGCGCATTCGTGCGTGTCACGCCATCTCCACGGCAATAGCGGCTGCAAAGCCTGCCGTCAACTCGCCTCGAACTCGTCAGAAGGACCGGCGAGCCACCGAAGTTGCGTCGTTCTTCTAGCCGACAAGCTGCGATGTACATCGCGGAAGAGGCGTGTCCTAGCTCTCACGCGGGGGTCTGCGTGGCACCAGTGGTGAGTCCTGTCGAGGACTCCTTTCCTCACCGCACGCGACGATGCCGAGACGCGAGCCAGCAACAAGGACGGACCCTCGTGGCCCGGCGGCCGAGTCCCGTACAGACCAGACCCCCCGAATAGCATCGACAGCGTCAACAACGGGCCAATCCCGGTCTGAGCATCCGATTGAGCGGCAGCGTCGTGCCAAATCACAATGCAGCGACGAGGTGCCTCGTGAGTTGGGCGGTACAAGACTCCGGGAACAATGATGAGCCCGTCTCCCTGCGCCAGATACAAGAGAGGCCCAGGCACACCGTCGACAGACCTACCAACGCACACACCCTGATCGGACCCCGCGAGAATCCCTCTGTTCGGCCAAATACCTGCCAGGCGAACGCTGGCGGACACATCTGGACTTCCTCGACGGCGAGCAAGTCGTGCCCTCCATGCGTCGTTGGGCAGCTCTACGTCTACGCATCAAGCACGCTGTGGTGGTCCTACCAGGGGCATGTATCGTTGCAAGGCAAAAGACTTCTTCATCACGTCACGTCACCTCGTATGCTCTCGTCCCTATCGCCCCCGTCTCTCCTCCCCACTGCGCCTCCTCGCCCTCACTCCCACTCCAACTCCGCCGCCAAAAAGGCCACCAACCTCTGGCTCTCCTCATCGAGCTCCTGCGCCGTCTGCGCACCCGCCTCCTCCGCCCCCCCCGCGGCCACGCCCTCTGCCGAGCCGGGGGTCTTCTAGCCCCCGGCGTCCGCCGAGTGCGCGGCCTTGGGCCGCTTCGCGGTCGCCTTCCGAGCGCCGGCCGACGCCGCCTTTCTCTTCTTCTTGGGAGACGCGGCCGGCTGCTGCTCGGCGGCACGGCCCGCCTCCTTCGCGACTGCGGTGCGGGCCTTTGCCTGCTCCAGGGCCTCTTCCGCCAATATTCGTATGACACCATCGGAGCAGTGGTACGACGTCAGGGTCGTTCCGTTGAAGACCCTCTCGACGGTCTTGCCCGTGAGGGTAAAGGTCGCAATCTTGCCCCCGCCCCTGTTGCGGGCTGGGCGCGGCGCGCTGCCGGCGGCGGCGGTGGGCTTGCCGGCGCCCGTGTTGTCGGCCGAGACGCGGCGCCGCTCCGCCTCGTCGCCCGAGATCTTGCGTCGGGCCGCGCCGGAATCGATGTCGTCGGGCGCGAGGCTGCTTCTCACAGCCTTGGGCACCTGGCTCGTCGCACCAAGGCTCTTCTTGACTCGGGGGGCGGTCGACGCGGCGACCGTTGCCACGGGCGTTGCAGGCGCAAGGGCAACCTCAGGCAGAGCGTCGCCTGCCGCACCCTCCAGGTTGAAGTAGCGCTCAAATTCCCCGTCGGCGGGCGGGAGAGTTGGGGCGGGCTGGGGGCTGGGCAGGGTTGGCAGAAGGTCGTCGTTCTCAAGGGCAGACATGGCCATGTCGACGAGATTGTCCATGGCCATGAGCTGCTGCAAGTTTTCGTCGGTGAAGATGACGGGCGTGTTGGCGGGAGCGACATGGTCGTCCCAGAAGATCATGGGCGCAGCGGCAGCGGCAGCGGCAGCGGCATGGCCAAAGTCCATGTTGGTACCGGCATGGCCGTGCTCCATGTTGGCGAGCGTGCCAAAGTCCTCGTCGCTGAACAGCAGGTGGCTGACGCGGTGGTTCTCCATGGTGACGGCAGACGGTGACGATGGCCTCAAGAGATGGTGGGCTTCAACAGACGAAAGCAGACACAGGGGATATCGGATGGTAGAGAGGACAAAGGTAAAACGTGCTGGTGCAGTGATGGGTATCGAGTTGACTTGGCAGGGGGCAGTCAAGAAGAGTTGATGACCTCGTGCTGCGAGCTCGATGAACACGGGAAGAGAGAAAGAAGAAGCAACAGGGCAGCGCGCAGACGGGCTCTGGTTTTGTGCGAGAACCGCGACCTGCTTCAGCAAATGTGTGGGTTAAGCGAACCAGCGGCGCTCGGGGGGGTTGGCACGAACACCAGCAGTAGACGTGACGGCCCAAGTTTGCTGCATCCTGGCGTTCACGTATCCTGCTTCTAGCAGCCCGAATCCCACTGCCCGTTCAACGAGGCGTATCTCAGGCCGCCGAGGCCTACAGCACGTGTGCGTCTCGCCGCTCGTTGCCCCCGGGGCCGTAGAGCCCCCGGGGCACCTCCTGCGCGCTGCGAGGATGAATGGCCGTGTCTTCAGTCCCATGGAGCGGCGCCGCGAGTTTCTCGGTCTGAAATATCTCGACATCTTGCGCAAAAACCTGCACGACGTAGACGCTGCGTTGCTGGCCGGGCCGTCGGGTTAGGGCAAGTTGCCACGCGGCGTTTCACAGCGCCCACGTGGGGGTTGGACCGAGGAGCACAAGACCAAGCCTTCGCCTGTAGAGCATCTCCCATGGATGCGTCTGCGTCATCTTGGGCAGCTTCCACCGCACCCATAGGCCCCTAGTGCTTTCGTCGCTGGCTCCTCTTCCGAGCTGTTACAGGGCTCGCTACATGTAGAGATGGCCAGCAACAGCATCGACCCAGGCTTTGTCCCGTGAGCGTTGGAGTTGAAGCATCGCCAAACACCACAAGACCTGTTATTCACTCGACGTGTCCCGCAAGTAATACTGTACACTGTATGATGCCGCCCTAGGCTACCTCCTGCACCATCTTCCGGGGAGCCAGTCCACCTTTGGCAAACACCCTCCCCGCTGGCCCTGCGAGTATCTCCTGCGGCACCGATACCTGGGCGCCGTCCTTGGTGCTCACCCAGCGGATGAAGATAGGGTTGGCCCTTTGCTCGTCTTCGTCGGCGCTGCCAGCACGTGCCGCCTTGCGGCTGATCTTGGGCGCTTGCTTCTTGAGCAGCTTGTTGATGGTCTCCATCTGCAACCCGGTGTTAGAGGGTGGCTCATGGTCGTGGGGGGTAGAGCACGTGCCTTGACTTCTTCGGTTCGCTTCTCGCTGAGGTTGCGCCGTCGGCGAGCCATTTCCTGTCGCCGCATGGAGAGCTCCTCGGCCGTGAAGTGTTTCTTGACCTGGACCTCTGTATCCATCGTGAGCATCAAGTCAGTCGCCGGGGCGCGGCAGACTTACCATCGGACAGCTTCATGTACTCCTGAGGCTCGTCTTCGAAACGCGCCCGCTGGCGCTTGGTCATCTTGGCGAGATCTGGAGTGACGGCTCGACTGCCATCTTCGTCGCTGTCGAGCTCAACCCCTCCTGGGATGTCGTCCCCTTCCGCATCCAGTTCCGCATCTTCCTCTCCGGCGACTTCAATCTCCTCGCCCTCGGCATCCTCGTCCGCCTCTTCATCTGCCATCGTGTCGTCTCCAAAGCCCAGTGTTTGGTCACCGCCGTCGTCGCTTTCGCCAGGGTCGCTGAGCTCGTCGTCGTCGTCATCATCATCATCTTCGTCGTCATCGTCGTCGTCAGCTACGATCTTGGAGGCAGCAGCCCTTGCAGCAGACCGGGACAAGGATGATTGCGACACTCTGATGGTCGTTGCGGTAGGACGCACGGGAACACCCATGTCAACGTCTCCCTCTGCGTCTTCCTCACCCTCCGCGTCGATGTCTTCTCCCTCTACGTCGACGTCCATTTCCTCCCCTTCGGCATCCTCGTCGTCGTCCATGTCGTCGTCCTCGGCATCGTCAATCTCCGCCTCCTCCTCCTCGTCATCGTCATCGTCGGGGCTTGAATCGATCACGTAGTTCTTCCTGCCCCCGCGATTCCGTGTGCCCGTCACAATCTCGCCCCCGTCAAACACCTCGGGGCGGCGGCCGCTTCCCCGCGTAGGCTGTCGCGACCTGGGCGCTGATGTTTTCACGTTGACGCTGATGTGCGAGTCGCTGGGTGACGAAGGCACGTCGCGCATTGCCGAGGCGCCGGACGCGCGGCCGGATCGTCGTGAGGCCATCGTATTTCGCTCACTCTTGTCACTTGCGTCAGCCCATTTGGCATGAACAGAAATCGACTCGCTCGCCCTGGCGGCGGCGGAGCGGCGGGGTCGCGAAGCCATGGTCCAGTCCGCACTGGCGGAGCCTTGGGGAGGTGCAGAGATGGGTTCAAAGCAAAGTAGTCGGGATAGAACCGCTGGGGCTGGGGCGGGTACGGCTGTGGCGAGGCTGGGCAAATGAGAGGGTGTGGTGTTTGCGTGTTGCCCAGGTCAGGTTTGATCAGACGAGGTTGAGTTAAGCTTGGGGCTCACGGGACAGGGGGGCAAGGCATTGATCCGGGCGGCACTGCCGTCGTGAGTCTCTCAAGATAATTGGTCGCCTGGACTGCAATCCAGGTGACACGTGTGGATGTTGCACAACCGCAATGCACGTATCTCGCCCTGTCCTGTCACAGCCCGGCTTCTTCGACAGCGCCTCTTTGCCCAGTTCGGGGACCAGCGCGCCTGTCCTCGACGCCACAAAATTTCCTCGAGTCTAACGAGACCAGGGAGAGGGCCGAAGACGTTGCACTGGCGATGCCTCTGCCCGACTCCGAAGGAAGGCGAAGGCGGAAATGGGAGACGCGGACCAGGCGACGAGCAGCCCCAGCGCGGCGGCATGAGGCAATGACAACGCGGGAGTGAGCGGTGGCTTACCTGTCAGCAGATGGCAATTACCGTATCGTATCGCGACGTTGGACGAGACGCCCGGGATAGGCCAAAGCTGCGCCGCGCCTCGGCGGTTTGTGGCGGTGGTTGATTCTGACGAGGCCAGCTATCCCGACGGGAGGCGCACGCCGTCGAGCGTCGCTGCAGGGAGCAGGGCAAGCTCTCGATGGAAAAGTCTGCTTCTGATGCGCCTCGCGACCCGCGGCCCACGGGCAATCGATGGCGGTCGGCTCTTGGGCGCACGGCTTGAACGCTTTCTCTCGTGATGGGTGCGTGAGCCTGCGACGTGCTGCGGGCGACGGTTTGCGTGCCGGGCGACTTTCGCTGGGGATGAGAGCGCAACACGGGAGAGTCCAGGTCAGAGGCGAGGATCACAGGGGAAGCATCACGGCTCCTCTGGGCTTCCCGGGTATACAAAGTTTGGATCGCGAAGCGACGCCGTTTGGAGGTTCTTGCGCGGCATGATCGCTCCCTCGGGCCCCACTTTTGTCGTTCAGTGGGATGGATGCTTCTGTCAGCCATGGCCCTGTGCCAGGAACTCGGTGTCATTTGACGCCTAGGCATCTACTACGCGATCCCCGGTCTCACAGGATCAATTAAATCGTCATGAAGAACACAGGCACGGCCTATAAATATGAACAAGATGAAATCAGCATCACCCAATACGTCCTGAGTCCTGACCAGCATCAAATGCAAGGCTCGCCACCGGCTCCAGCTCCGCATCGGTCCACAGCCCGTGACACGCCCATCCCCAGATTCGCGCGGCTCATTTGCCGAGGCATCTGTCACCTCCGAACCTTAGCCGCCCGTCCATCCACCACCCCAGCCAAACAACCGATGCGCCCAGCTCGGCGTCTCTCTCCTTGCAGTATAATGTGAACGCCAGACACGATGGGCGACCCCGAAGACAAGCCGGCGTCGGCTGGCATCCCCGCGTGGCAGCAGCGCAGCGAGCAGGACGGCGCCGAGGCGACCGCCACCGCGTCGCAGGACCAGCTCGAGCTGGCGCGGCGCTTCCTCGACGACGACGAGGTCAAGACGGCGTCGCGGGACAAGAAGTTGGAGTTCCTGAGGACAAAGGGCGTCGAGGAGGGCGATATCCAGAAGCTCCTCGGAGAAGCAGACGATGTGGCTGAACCACACGAGGTTCGTCTGCTCCCAATGCTTGAACCTCCAGGCACCACAACTAACAGCTCTACAGAAGAACGACGAGAAGCCCGATGCCGACGAGACACCGACGCAACAAGAAGCCACCCAAACCACTACACTATCAGTCGCCGGAAGCGACCGACCTCCCATCGTCACATACCCGGAATTCCTCACCGAGCCCCAACGCCCACCACCCCTCGTCACGACCAACGGCCTCCTGGCCACCCTCTACGGCTTCGCCGGCCTCTCCACCCTCCTCTACGGCACGAGCAAGTTCGTCATCGCCCCCATGGTCGACAGCCTGACCGACGCGCGCTCCGACCTTTACGACACCTCGTCCAAGAAGCTCGGCGCCCTCGTCGCCAAGCTCGAAAAGACCGTCTCCGAGGTTCCCCCCAGCGTCAAAGCCCACCCCGCCGCCGCCGACGATGCCAGCGATGCCGAGGACCCCACGGAGATGTTCCACCGCGACGTCGGAACGCAGACGTCGCTCCCCGCGACCCCCTCCGTCACGGCGCCCTCCTCAAAGGCCGGCGCCGAGCCCGAGTCCAAGCGCCAGGCCGACCGCCTCTCGACACTGACCAAGACGCTGTCTGGCCTCAAGGACCAGTTCCGCACGCAGAGCGAGGACATGGATGACATCAGGACGCTGCTCGACGTGTTCCGCGACGACATCGACGGCATGACGTACGGCGGCCAGACCCAGTTTGTGGGCGGCTACGACATGTACGGCGGCGCCAAGAAGACCGAGCCCGAGGACGAGATTCGCAAGGTCAGGGACAACATACGGAGGGTCAAGGGCGTGTTGCTTAGCACACGGAGCTTTCCCGCCTCTATCAGATAGAAGACCGTAGTCGCCCGGCGTATGAGATGGTTAAGTGGTGGCGGGGAGGACGAGGTATACGCGAGCACATGAGAACCCCTGAGCCGGGATAGGCTCATCTTTGTATAGGTAGCTAATCATCATGATTGTGATATGGCTGTATAACTACATGCTCTCCCCACAACTCCAAGCACAGACGCTTGCCCCTTCCCAGCGCCTTAATTCAGACCCCCTTAGGGTCGTCGATATTGTAGCGAGAAAAGAGCGCTTCCCAGCTCACAACGTGGATGTGATGGAACCCCCGTCCATGCTGCAGCTGCGGCCCGTACCACGTCATGGTCGGCCGAAAGGTAAACTCCATCTGGCCTCGCCCTCCGCGGCTCCGCTCCCTCTCTGCCCAATCATACAGATTATTCCTGAATCTTGGGTGAGCCTTTTGGCCATCCATCAGCGGCGGATGGAAGACAGCCTTCTTTGTTTCCGACACATTGCCCTTTGGCTGATCCACATCCACCATGTCCACGTCCATTGCGTCCCCTGACTCGCAATCAGGTGCCTTGGTCGGCGCCTGTGTGGGATGCACGAGCTTCCAGCCCCTGCCTGGCAAGCGCAAGTCCAGCGCGGGTAGCATATCCCTAATATTTGGCAGAAGATTCCCCAACCAGCTCAGTGTAATGTCGAGGGGGTGCGAATAGTTCCCCCGTGGATCGTCCGTCGATAGACCGCCGAGCCAAACTCGCTCCAGGGGAAACTGAAGCATCTCTTCGCTCTGCTCCTTGACGAGCTTAATGAGTTCTCGCTGAGCATCGATGAGGTCACTCATATACACCTCCGCGTCCCGCGAATACCTTTCCCGAGTGGCGTAGTCCCAGATGAACAATTCCGTCGTGCGCCACGGTCTTCTGTGCGGATTGACGGGGCGAAAAATGGCAACCCACGGGCGACGGGTGGGTTTGATGCCCTTGGGATATTTCGTGCGATCCCAACTCCCCTCAATCGTATGAAACAGTCCGGCGTACGTGTTCAAGATGCCCCGTATCGACAGCCCACCTAACCCCGTATGCCTGCGCATGTATTCTGCGAAAAACGAGAACCAACGCTCGTAGGACTGAAACATCGAAGTGATGTCGTTGAAGTGGAAAGGCATGTCCCGATCCCAATACGAGACAGGATACCTGTACAGCGTCAGCAGCCTGTATTCTCCCTTCAGCATTGTCTCAACCCGGATGAGGGAGTCGCGTATAGCGCCTCCTTCGTCGCTGAAGGCTAATTGCAACGTGCCATGCTGCCCACCAGAGCCGTGCGGTTCGTTCTGATCCTCAGGGGCTGCGTCTGGCCCTCCCACCGGCGACGCTTGATAGTCTTGCACTTGGACAAGCCTAGACAACCGCGCTGTACTTTGATCGCTAGAGCCCAAGACGAAGAACTTTCGGAGCTGGGCCATGTTCATTATCGACCACCACCCGAACCAGTTGACCAAGCTTTGCTCGTCGTTCCCGTCTATGAAGTCGGGGGCAAATACAAGAGGACCCTCGCCCTCGTCAGTCGACTCCAGGAGAAGTTGTCGCACCAGACCCAACGTTTTTAATCTCTGTTCAATCGCATTCTTCATAGTCACTGCGATTTTCTGATTCTTGTGTGTCTTCGCTTGTTCTTCGTATGCTTTCGACTTTTCAAGCGCCAATTCGAAAATCCAGTCTTCGATGCCAGCACACACCACAAGTTTGCCTCGGCGGTACTCCTGGCTACTCCTGGAGAAGTTCTGGAAGAACCACTTGAAGAAGTTGTAGGCTTGGGCTGGCTGAGATACGAGGAAGCTCGGGGTGACCAGGATGGCGGTTCCGGGGCGGAAGATGCGACACAGCTCTCCTTCACCGACGCCAGGCGTCGGAGGATCGAGGCTCGCCGGCAGGGGTGCCGATAGAAGTGATCGCCGAAAGAGGCAGAAGTTGAATCTTCGGCTTGAGGCGTGAAGAATGTCGGCAAATCCCGGAAACATACGGGTGGCCCAGATGGCATCCTCGTGCAGTATAACAGTGCCGTTCTCGAGTTTAACAAAACTAGACCAATCCCCGGCCTGCAAGCTAGTTCTTATGTCGCACTCGGAATTCGACAGTCGCAACCACTGGGATATGAGGCATACCTCTTCCCGAGCGGATGGCGGGAATGCTAGAAAGAATCTGTGCCTGTGCGTCCCTTGAGCATTCGGAGGCAGCAGCTGGTCGTACTTATATCCGAGGAACAGGTCAAAGACGGGCAGTTCTGGCGTCATGGCTGAGTCCTGCCCAGTCCATGTGATTGCATAGGACAAGGGAGCAAGCATGGAGGACTCGAAGGAAGCGTTTGGCTTGAAAATGGAGTAATTCAGCAGGCAGCCGGCCGAGTCGGTGTTTGCCCCAATACTTTCATCATTCAATTCTTTGCAATTGGATGGAAAGATGAGGACACAGTAACCTTGACTGAGGCAGATGAATCCAAAGCCGCCTAAGTTGAGTCGGCTGGCCATTGACTCAATCGCTTCTCGATCCGTCGCCTCGGATATGTGGCCATGGAGGAGCTGTTCCTCCCGCAAATAGACGGCCTGCGTCATGAAGTCCCTTGTAGTATAAGAATGTGTGAAGATGCACAGACTCTGGTTTTTGAAAGCCACAAGCCAGGGGATGTCGCTGATGACTGGCAAGCCAGTAAATGTTAGGGTTATTGGCTGAGATTGTCCTGTGCCGAACTGACACCTCTTGGAGATGGGCTGAGTCACCAGTTTGCTGAAGCCGTCGCTTGATAGCGCTGCATTTGGAGTACAAGCGAGGGCCGGGGCGGCCGCTGCCGTCTCGTCTGGGTTGTCGTCGGCCATGTCTAGAGCCGGCGGGCTCTGTCTGACAAAGATACTGCTTTCGTCTGTAGCCTCTCTGATTGTAACATTATCATCCCAGCGGACAGACCGCTTACTCTTCTGGGTCTGCCTCCAGGCTTGGGGGCCTGATGTATTGTTGGGGTCCATGCCGCGCTGGGTTGACTGATAAGAACCAGAGCTAGGCTCTGCCGGTAGGCTGATAGAAGTTTCTATCTCAGGAGCCTTTTGACGATCCGATAGGGCTTCACCCGCGGCTTCTGCAGCGTTCTGCAGAGGGCTGGGAGCAGAGTTTCGGCGGACAAAGCCAGCATCCCTCCTATCCAGGGACATGAGCCCGGCTGGCGGATGAACGGGGGCAACGACACCCTCTCTGTCCCGTAGCCTCTTCTGTACGAGGTTCTGGTGACGTGCTCTGAACAGTTTAGGCTCCTTGCTTGAATCAACCACGGCATCGAGGAGAGTTGGATTTTCCCGCCGGACTTTGCCGCCGATAAAAACATTGGCACCTGTCCCTGCGCCTCTGGTCCCAGTACTCATTCGCCTTGAATTGGCAGCGGTCATGGTTCGTGCGGGACCATGAAACGGTTGCTTCGGCGTGGGCGTTGCCGCTGCGGGTGCGCTTGGTGAGCCCTTTGCTGTCGATGTAGCTCCGCCATGTTTATTGAACAGTGTTTCTTGGGTAGGCTTTTTCCCTTTGCCCGATGGCTTACGCGGTCTCAAGACCGGCATTTGGGGGTGTGAGTTGTCGCCTATCTTCCGCATCGAGGGATTGGCGGCGCCTGGCACGCTGTTTGTGATTTCATGCTTTCCAGTGTGTACAGTGGCCACGGCATCCACGGCATCCGCTTTCGAAATCGTAGGATCTCTGGTATGGGCTCCTTTTGACGTCTCGCTGCTACTTTGGTTCTTCTCCTTGTCGTCGTCACGCGGCGATTGACTTGACCTTTCGTCGTCGCCCGCCTCCTCATAGTCCTCAAGGCACCCCTCTGTAGTCTCCAGATATTCCAGATAATCTTTCGACAGGGACGTGAATTCCGTTTCCTGCAGGCCCAAGGAGACGCGTTTCCGATTCCGATCGTCGTGGCGTGCACGCTTCCCTTTGACATCACGGCGGAGGGCCGCTTTCCAATCACGCACCCTGAACCCCGAAGCTGTGCGTCTTCCCGTCTCCCCCTTGAATTTTTCCCAACCCGAGATTGTATCTTGATGGAGATGTTCCCGTGGCTCCCAAGTTGCGTTGGACAGCCGGAAGCCCTCCCATTCAACGAGATACATTGTCGTCTCTCCTATCAATCTCTCCGCAAGGATCTTTATAAGATGGAATTCTTCGTCGGAGTCGACATTTTCCTCGATGGTGGACGCGACGGATACATTGTCGTCATGGTCCTCCTTTCTCGGTGTTTGTGTCATGGTGATCACGAGGGGTTGCTGCCTCCTAGCAGCCTGTAGAAGAGGACGTTGACGAGCAAAAACAAGCGCGAGGTGCTAGAGGCACGGCAGCATCATTGGCTTTGGCAGAATAGTGCGGTAATCAGTCTGCGTCGATTGCATGCGATTAGCAGATGCCTTTGCAGCGAATCCCCAGCTCAGCTAATCGTCATACCAGAGTCCAATAGGACGAACGTGGTTCGAAGAAGGCGGTCAGGCAGAATGCATCAGATCGTCTGTGAAGCGGCTCGAAAAGCGAAAAGATGCTTGCGGGCTCGCCTCTAGCTGTCCGTCACGCAGCAGGCAAGGTTGGGAGTCAATAAGTGTCAGGCGCGTCAAAGTGTTGTGAGAAGCAGCTCGCCCCTGGTTGGGTCAGTGGTTTGTTTGCCAGCGCACCTGCGCAGTAGGATTAAGTGCACTGTGCATGGCCTCGGAGTAGACCGCCCAATATATGTGCGAATAAGCGTAAAGGCACTGTACCACCGCCTCTTCCCAGCTCCTGGCTGCGTCTTTCCATGATGGGTGCAATTACAAGCCTGCCATCCGGGATACTATTCACATCCTTTAGCTACGAATATTCTCTGTCACTGCTCTTCGTTGTCGTGTTTGTGATCTGGATCAGGGCTGTCTTGGGTGCATCTGCGACGTTATGGAGCGGGCTGAACCGCCCCCCTGGCACGCGAGTCTCAGCGCTTAAGCCAGTGGCCAGCAGATCCCCAAGGTGAGCCGCTGCCATGCTCCAAGGACTCTCTCTGTAGTCCGAGGTAGATGTCCACATGCAGATCCCGTCTGCACAGGAAGCCGCTGAGCGAAATACTCTCTCGCAGGAAGATTGGACAGTGGCCTCTCAATTTTGCTTTGCAAGGGGCAAATAATCGGTGCCTTGAATTTGTGCCGCTGCCTTTGAGTGATCAGGCAACCACACATTGTACGTTGTTTGCTGGTTGCTGGTCCAGAGGCCGCCACCACCAGCGCCTCCTTTAGGTGGGTGGCAGCGAGCAAGTGGCCGCTCGGACGACCCTTGATGCCACAGCCGCGTAGCACATCTTCCCCTCCACATCCACATCCGCATCCACATCCTCAACCATCCGCATCACAACATCCGCACATCAACATCCAGCCATTTGCATACCAGCAGTCGCGCCGCCCTGAGCAGACATCGCCATCATGGCCAACGACGAATATGACGTGCGCATCCCTCCTTTCCCTCCGCTGTCCTCGCAGTGCTGACCGCAGGGGCTCGCGCTCCCACCAGTTCCTCTTCAAAGGTGCCGCCGCCGCCCCCTTTACCGTCGACCGCCGACCGCCCCCCCGAACGGCGCAATCGTGCTAACACTCGTCTTACCAGTCGTTTTGATCGGAGACTCCGGAGTCGGAAAGTCCAACCTTCTCAGCCGATTCACGCGAAACGAGTTCAACTTGGATTCCAAGTCGACCATTGGCGTCGAGTTTGCCACCAGGTCAATCCAGGTCGATTCCAAAACCATCAAGGCGCAGATCTGGGATACCGCCGGCCAGGAACGATACCGCGCCATCACTTCGGCCTACTACCGGGGTGCCGTCGGCGCCCTGCTCGTCTACGACATCAGCAAGCACCAAACCTACGAGAACGTGACCCGATGGCTCAAGGAGCTGCGCGACCACGCCGACGCCAACATCGTCATTATGCTGGTGGGAAACAAGAGTGATTTGAGGCACCTGCGGGCTGTGCCCACGGAGGAGGCCAAGATCTTTGCCAGTATGCTACCTAGTCCGCCGCAGCAGCTCCGAGCCTACTCACACAACTCTTCGCAGGCGAGAACCACCTGTCCTTCATCGAGACTTCGGCCTTGGATGCCAGCAACGTCGAGCTCGCATTCCAAAACATTCTGACCGGTACGTTGATTGCGAAACAAGACCGTGGAGGCTGGGCGGGTACTAATCGCAACCGTGTGCGCAGAAATCTACCGAATCGTGTCCAGCAAGGCCCTCGACAGCGGCGACGGCGCCCAGGCCACCATCGGCGCCGGCACCAACATCTCTCTCAGCAAGCCCGCCGACGACGAGGCATCCAAGAGCGGCAAGTGCTGCTAAGCCATCTACGGAACAGCACTCGCGGCTGCATGGGCTTGGGATAGATACCAGACATCTCGCATGTTCCCCCACAATGTACGTCACATTGGGAGAGACCTTGGCGCAGCGTCGAGGAGACGAGGGCTCGTGATACGTCTTTTTGATATTGGAAGGCGCGGAACACTTTCGACTTTCCTTTGTTTGCCATGATGGATATCTGGGGTTGATGCGTCGAACGATCGCTACGAAACGGTCTGCTTACGTAGCTAAATGAATCCTTAATGATCGATCAAATCCTCGCTGCTGGGCGAAAGCGACACCATTTCGTAGGCGTGGCCGCCGAGCAAGTCGCGCACGAGCCACGGCAAAAGGTACACACCAGCCTGTCGTCGCAAGCCATGCTTCGCCTCGGGAAATGGCTTGCCGGCGCTTCGAGTTTCGTTTCACAGTCGTACTCGTAGTGGTGGCACGTAGTGGTGGCACAGCATGCGACTTGTCCACCTGTGCCCACTCTTTTGACCCGAAGGACAAAGCGCCGGAATGCGCCCCACTACTTCGTACGCTTGTGAGATAAGCGCTTATCGATACGGCAAAAGCCATCTCGGGCCAAATTTTCTGAACCAGCCCGCCGCAGCGCTCCGGCAAATAATCACCAACCGCCGGCGATCAACCACGAGCGAGACTCCAAGAACAAACGCGGCCCGCATCGCACGGAAAAGATGGCTGCCGTCTACAAGTCCCTCTCGAAGGGCGGATCGCAAAAGAGCGAGACCCAAAGCAATGGCGTCAAGAAAAACAAGCAGCGCGTGCTGATCCTCTCCTCGAGGGGTGTCACTTACAGGTCAGTTTACCAACATCGAGTCCCCGCGGCGATTCGTCTTTAATATGGTATTGTATGCTATAGGCACCGGCATCTGTTGAACGATATTGCCTCCATGCTTCCGCACAGCCGGAGGGACGCCAAGTTTGATTCCAAGTCGAGGCTCAACGAACTCAATGAGCTGGCCGAGCTCTACAACTGCAACAACGTCCTGTTTTTCGAGGCAAGGAAGGGACAGGATCTGTACGTGTGGCTTAGCAAAGTGCCCAACGGACCGACGGTGAAGATGCATCTTCAAAATTGTGAGTGACATCCCGCCGCAGCTCGTGCGACCCAGGGCAGCCACTTACGCGCACACCATAGTGCACACAATGGAGGAGCTGCACTTCACGGGGAACTGCTTGAAGGGGTCCCGCCCTATTCTGTCGTTTGACGCCGCTTTCGACAAGCAGCCCCATCTCCGCGTCATCAAGGAGCTGTTCCTACACACTTTCGGCGTCCCGCAAGGCGCACGGAAATCTAAGCCGTTCATCGACCATGTCATGGGCTTCAGCGTCGCGGACGGCAAAATCTGGGTACGAAACTACCAGATCAGCGAAGAGGAAGGCTCGCTGCTCAAGGACGGCGCGGAGACGGAAGCGAAGAGTGGCTCAAAGTCGAAGTCCAGCGGTAGCGATACGGAAATCAACCTGATCGAAATCGGCCCACGGTTTGTGCTCACGCCCATCGTGATTCAAGAGGGCTCGTTTGGCGGACCCATCATCTACGAGAACCGCGAGTTCATATCGCCCAACCAACTCCGATCGGATCTGCGCAAGTCGAAGGCCTCGAGGCATAACGCGCGGGCAGAGCAGATGGTGGAGAGGTTATCCAAGAAGGGAGATTTGGGTCTGAGGTCCAATAGTCACCAGAGGATGCCCACGAACGAGCGGGATAACAAGTCGCTTTTCGCATAGTCGGAGCCGGATCGAGAATTCGGCGTCACGGCTGACGGACTGTGGCGTAGGAGTTTAGGAAACTGTCGACCTGTCTTGCAGAGAGAAACTGTCAAGCTATCCAATTCTAATTCAAATATGCTTTCACGCGTGGTCCAATTTCAACGCAGGTTCTAAGAACCTCCTTCTAATCCACATGGAGTGCTTCGTACGAAGTACATACGGACAAAATATTGAGGTCTGCTATCGATTAGTCATCAGTCACAAAGTCAACCGTGGCGTGAGCGGCAAATGTCCGGCTGCCATCCAAAGATAAGGACGCGACACACTCCCGTCCAGGCCGACTCCCCCCCATTCCATGTCACGACAAAACCAAATTCGCTCTCCCAAGCATGGCTGCAGGAAAAGCGATGACTCCATTGTCCACAATGGAATCTGCCTTGGCATCGAAATCGATGGCGTTGAACATCATCAGCGACCTTTCAAGCCCCAAAGCTGGGGTGACAGGAAAATAAGTCTTCGGACTGGACGCTTCCAGTGAGATACTCCTCGCTGAGAGGCAAGCACGGGGCATCAGCACTCCGACATCAACCCCAAATTCTTCGAGCTGATCAGGAAACTGTGGCTCAATCCATCCCTTTACTCTGTGGATCTGTCCGTGGTGTTTTTGCGCCAAAGATCCCAAACGTCCCCTGACGACCGTCATCGGACACATTGCCGAGGAGCGGTCTCACGCCGACTCTCGATACCCAAACACAGCACCACTGATCTAGTGGTCTGTATACATAAACATGTTTAATTCAACTGGTACGTTATGGCCCATCCGCGTTGCCCTGCCCCACGACTAACTTGCCTCAGGTCAACCGAGTGTTGCATCCTTTACGCTTTAGAGTGTGCACTGTAGACGGCTTTACACCTTGGCTTGCATGCGATCTGAAGAACAATTGCCTGCCATACTTTACCACATATTCTAGGTGCTCGGGATCAACACTGAACTACCAAGTTGTCTGCGTTAAACCGATATCAACTCTATAGGCACTCCAGGTTCGATACAGTTGTCGGCGCTGTTTCTAGCCTTTCACAGACCTCCTGAATCAGAATGGCATTTTCTTTGAAAGGAACCACCTGCTTGGCGGGCCTACCCGTGGAAATTCTTCTCGACATATACCAGCATCTGGACCTGGGGGCCATATCTGAGCTCTCCGCTACCAACAGGTTCTTTCACAGCTTCTTCAAGCAAAGAAAGACAACTATTCTCCTGCCAGTTCTCGAAAGGGAGTTCAGCCCATTCGGAGAACTTCTTCAAGTCTACACTGCTTCTGCAAATGACATTGACGCTACTGGGGGCCCGTACAAACCCCAGAAAGTGATATTCAAGCGCTTCGCTGGAGATCATGGTCTTCTGCTAGCTCAGGGGGCACAGGTGCCACCTGTGCCTTCCGAAAGCTTGAGAAATGGCTTCACCCCGGTCGTCAAAGGCCGCAGACCCGTTCTGTCGCTAGAATTCGCACCAAACACTGTTGTCTTGACCGAACGTGACCTGGACCCTATTCTACGGCAGTGCCAGCTTGTACGACAGTGGGAAGAGCTGTTCCCGCAGATGAGGTGGTTTCACCAGCCAGAGAATTGTCGCTTCTTGCGACCACACGAGCAAATCCGGTTTCGGAGAGCGCTGTACAGGTGGTGGCTCTACGGCATCTACTTCCACGGCGAGCTCCCAAGGCCCCGGGTGAGCCACCCTGAACCGCATGTGGATGACGTTCGGACAAGTCAGATGCGCTATCATTCCACTGGAGAGCTGCTGGAGTTGATGGATCTATTAGAGACAGTCAAGGATGTCATTCTCCACTACATCTGTCCCCGTCTCGATCCGAGCCAACATCAAGTAAGGCGTGTCCTGGGAACAACATCTTGAATACGTGCTAACGGTGCCTGTCTAGTCTTTCAATCCGCCCCCGCTTGTCGAGGCCGCAGGCAGAAGCCATTCCCTTGCCACTAGCTGGAGTGACCAGAGCCGCTGGGGTCGCATCGTCAAGACATACGCGAAGCTTAGCCCTGAGGAACTGCTGTACTACTTTGACAACATTTACAGCTTTCCACGGAAACGTCTCCTAGCCGAGGTCCAGCTTCAGCATCCAAGCTTTATGTTTGACCAGGAATCTATCCAGATTGCAGTACGCTGTGCGCTGGACGAGCGACGGTGGCTGGACAGAAACCCAAGTCTGGCGGAGGACGGCGGTGGAGGAATAGTCGACTTTGACGACGAGCGGGACGACGAGCGGGCAGCCCTTGTGGGTGACGCAAGCCCGGACGGATCGTTGCCCCCCGGAACAAAGTTCGTGCAGTCGTACTCGCGGTACTCTCCCCGTGGCGACAATGGGTCCTTCCTCGAGGATTACCAGCCTCTGTCCGGGCACGAGTCTCGTTGGGTTGCGTCGACGGCACTGGACGCTGTAGTCTAGTTCGTGGGCCCGGCCTGGATCTGGGTAGATGTGTGGCTGGGGTTTCCGTGTATTGTGTTTCTTGGCAGCGGCAGCTTCAGGACGGTTGCGACATTGGTGTCCGAGTGTTCTCTTCACAGCGCGCAACAGGCCTCAATAGCTCGAGGCAGCCCTGGCATTGTCGGGGCTCGTTGGCCAGCCGCTGCGCTAGCTTTGCTCATCACCTTTAATCTGAGTGCTGTTGGCTTTTTCGTATCCTCTGCGCTTTGTAAACTGGGCGCAATATCGCTTCATGCTCCTCGTCCAAGCAGGAACCCAGGGTGAGGCTCATCGAGGTGCGAGTATTTGAAGATTGCGTAGCGCATTTTGGCAGTTGCGTGGGCAAAGCTGGCGGCGCGCCTGAGACGGCGCCAGCCAGTCGCTGAAAGGCTGGGGCTGCACACCTCGCCTTGCACTCCAACTGGCAGGGCCGCAACTCTCACTCCAATTTACACCACCCTTCGGCAGCCCACGAACCAACGTGCAGCCGCGAGTTATGCGCATGCCGCTGTATGCATGCCTCCCTCTCGACGGCTTCTAGTAGACGAATTCTGCGCCGCCGCCGCCGCTTCCTGCGCAGCTGCGAGACGCGAAGCCTGGCCGCGCCCGGCGTGCTCCTCCCCGCCGAGAGCCAGCACCGCTCGTTGGGGGCACCGAGGTCAGTGGCATCTGCATGATTCGGCTGCCCGTTTTGCAATCCCCTGTATCATATGCTTAGTCTTCACCACTGGTATCAGTCTGCTGTTGTGCGCTGCTGCAAGTGAGTTGAGGATGAGAACCTGTGGGCTTGACATGAGGAACAAATCACCATCTCTTTCTCGCAGCAGCTCACTACTTCGGCTCTTCCTCTTGTCTTTATCCTGTAGCGCATGCATTCGCTGCTGCAAGGTGGCCGACGCTAATACTTTGACAGACATCTGTCTGGCAGAAGCCCAACCTCAACCGGTCGTCGGCGCCGCGTCGTGTGTTGCAAGACTCGGCGCTCCTTGCTCGCCAACTGCGCCCCTTGGGCATTTATCAGGTGTCAGTAATGGAAGAGAACTTGATCATGGATGTGGATGACCATCCAATGGCGGACGCCGAGGTGATCAATGGCCTCGGCGGAGAAACAAACCGCATCATCGACGACGACGACACTGCTTCGGAAGAACCCAGCTATGACGGCGAAGTCGACCCGGAACCACAAGACCTTGCGCTGGAACAGCTTCGTCGGCGTGGTCTGCTCCCCACTGGCTGCTGTTACGACAATCGCATGAAACTCCATATGAACGCCGACTTCAGTCCCAACACCCATCACCCGGAGGACCCCCGGCGCATCCACGAGATCTTCAAGGCCTTCAAGAAAATGGGCCTCGTATACACGGGCCCCGAGGCTGATCTCCCCAGGATCATCAGGGAATGTCCAACAAGGTACATGTGGAGGATACCAGCCCGCCCCGCCACTCGAGAGGAAATATGTCTTGCCCATTCCTCGGACCACTTGGCGTGGGTTGAGAACCTCGACACAATCAGCACAGCAGAGCTCCGCGAGCTAACAAAGCGATATGACCAAGGCCGAGAGAGTCTATACGTCGGCAGTATGTCTTATCCCGCGGCTCTGCTCTCTGCCGGCGGCGCCATCGACACCTGCAAAAATGTGGTAACGGGCCAGGTCAAGAACGCCTTCGCGGTGATCCGCCCTCCAGGCCACCACGCCGAGTGGGATGCGCCCATGGGCTTTTGCTTCTTCAACAATGTGCCCGTGGCTGTGCGGGTGTGCCAGCAGGATTATCCAGACATCTGCCGCAAGGTCCTCATCTTGGACTGGGATGTCCACCATGGAAACGGCATCCAGAATATCTTCTACCAGGACCCCAACGTCCTGTACGTGTCAGTCCACGTCTATCAGAATGGCGAATTCTACCCAGGGAAACCTCCAAACCCAATGACACCAGATGGCGGCATTGAAAACTGCGGCACAGGGCCAGGTTTGGGCAAGAACATCAACATCGGCTGGCATGACCAGGGCATGGGCGACGGCGAGTACATGGCGGCTTTCCAGAAGATCGTCATGCCAATAGCCAAAGAGTTCAATCCCGATTTGGTGGTTATCTCGGCCGGCTTTGACGCCGCTGATGGAGATGAGCTTGGAGGCTGTTTCGTGACGCCAGCATGCTACGCGCACATGACACACATGCTCATGTCGCTCGCGGATGGCAAAGTAGTTGTGTGCCTCGAAGGCGGCTACAACCTTGCGGCAATCTCCAACTCATCTGTGGCGGTGGCGAGGACCCTCATGGGCGAACCGCCGCCAAAGATGGAAATCCCCAAGATCAACAAGGAGGCGGCGCGGATTCTGGCTAAGGTCCAGGCTCATCAAGCCCCCTACTGGGAGTGCATGCGACCTGGCATTGTCGACATACCAGAGGTACAATCTCTCAACGCCAGTCGACTGCACGATGTCATCAGGAACGCCCAACGCCAAGTCTTGCAAGAAAAGCACAACATGGTGCCTCTGTATGTGCAGCGGGAGCAGCTCTACAAGTCATTTGAAAACCAGGTCCTTGTCACGCCAAATCTTCACGATGCGAGGAGAATTCTGGTCATAATCCACGATCCGTGAGTCACACAGTTAGGGTTGCAATTTTTGCGTCTGCTGACCAAACATAGTCCGCAGCTGTTGGCTCAGCCAGATGTTATTGACACTTCGCTCGAGCCGCATAATGCTTGGGTGGTGAGTCGCTCTTCAACTCTGAGCCTGGTATACTGGCTAAACATTACAGGTGGATGGTGTAACCCAGTATATTGACTGGGCTATTGGTCAGAAGTTTGGTATCATGGATGTCAATGTTCCTGCGTATGTTACGCACGAAGAGGTATGCTGAACTTTGCAAGCCGAAGGTATGCGTCTAACATGCTCAGGATACGGATGCCTTTATCCCGGGATTCAAAGAGAGAGTGCTTCAAGAACAGATTCAACAGCTGGTCTGCTACCTTTGGGACAACTTCCTCCAATTGTACGAGACGGATGAGATCGTTCTGCTTGGTGTGGGAAATGCATACCTCGGGGTAAAGGTCCTGTTAATCAACAGAGGTAAGCCACTTTCCGTCATGCAATCTAAGCGACTATAGATTAACTCCTGCAAGACTGCAAGTTTAGGATTTCCGGGGTGGTGAATTTCGTGACAGGCAACCTACGACCCATCAAGTCAGACATCGACGCGGAGCTGTCGTCATGGTACAAGGAAAACTCGCGCGTCTACGTTGCGGGTGACCACGCCTGCTGGTCCGACCACGAGCTGACGAGAAAGGTCCACAAGAGGCGATTCGGAACGGTGGTGCGCAGTGACATGATCGGGCTCAGTAAGATGATGCAAGAGCACGCCGAGGAAGCACAGGAGTGGATTCTGGCGCGGGTCACGGCTCATGGCCGTGGCGAAACAACCGAAGAGGAGGACAAGTCGTCATCGTGATTTCAGTTCTCAAGGATTTGATTTCACTCAGTTTCGTCGGAGCACGCATGTAGCCATCTCAGGAGCGGGTTTGAGAGGAAGTGTCGATGTGCTCAGGAGTCAAGGCCCGCATCTGCGGAAGTAGGTTACGGTTCTATGGAAACTTGTCTTCCTGTACTATATCTGAAATGTCTTCACGGCAGCAAAGATGCTGGCATGAGTGAAATACATCTTTCGAGGAACGAGGTAGCTGTGCTTTTAGAGCAAAAAACTACAGCAGGTTTTGAGAGCATCGAGTACTACGCACTGTGTGATTATCGCACAGTGTCCATGTTCGCACTGGCATCTCTTATCGCCTTATCAGACACTTTGACGACCATGGGTGGTTCATTTTTCTGGGCAGCAACGCGCCTCTCCTGCCAACAACCCCCAGAAGCGCCTCGCGTTCGTGCATCCGCCACGAGTATTCGCGGTACGACCTGCCAAGATGGATCGCGATCGAGACGGACGAGGTCGAAGGTGAGACCGATACCCGCCTGCCTTCCTTCTCGGCATTGTGGCGTTCGTCGTTGCGCGGGCGAGGATTCGTCGAACCCGACTGAGGCGCTGGCAGAGATGTCACTGGCCTGCAGCCTCGCGGTTGCCGCACTTCTTGCTGGTGTTTTCTTCTCCTATGCACCCTTCAGCGCGCTTTCAATGGCCATGGTGGCAACTCGTCAAGCAACAGCGAGACCTAACGTTCATGCGTAGATACGACGATGGCGAGATTATCCGGTACGGTGCAGGAGAGTCCTGGAGACCCACGCCCCGAGGCGGAGATCGATCGCCGAGAAGGGCGAGGAGCCCTATGGGTAGAGAGCGATCTCGAAGCCCCCGACCCAGGAGCCCTCGCCCTCGCAGCCCCGTCATTTCTGCTTCTGACAGCTATGTTCCGGGGAGATATCCAGCACGCCGACGGTCCAGAAGCGGCGGTGATCGCGGTGATCGCGGTGATCGCTATCGACGCGAGCGTTCGAGAGACCGCGAAAGCCCTCGCAGACGGGAGCGGACTCGCTCGCCCATAAGAAGATCGCCACCTCGACGCAGCTTGTCTCGACGTGGATCGCCTATCCGTGGCGGCAGATTCGACCGGCCCAGATCGCCTCGCCGTGACTGGACCAATGACAGGGACCAAGCCCGTGATCGCGATCGTGACTGGGGTCGCGACCGCATCCGTGACAGAGAGCGTGACTTTGAGAGGCGCGATGACAGGTAAGCCGGCCCGACTCTCTGATGCGTGACGTATCACCAACACCCCAAGCAGAAGACGATCACGCTCGCCAACTGGCCGGGACCGACGCGAGAGAAGCCCTCCAGGAAAATCCACGCCCGTCGGCTCGCGAGATGACACCTACCGGCCGAGATCTCGATCCCCCAGCCGACGAGAGGACAGATATCAATCATTCAGACGAGCGTCTCCTCCCCGAGAGTCTGGGGTCTCGTCGGCAATACCGTCGAGGCCAGCGTCTGAAAGAGCGTCCCCTCGCCCTAGCTCAAACAGAATTCGTTCTCCCCTACCTTCTCGTGAAGAATCTCCCTATCCTGCGGCGACGTCGGCGTCTGCATCGGTCGTTGGGTATCACGACTCCACAACCCCGTCAACCAAGTCCCCGCCACGCGGCCCGGCAGCTCTGAGGGCGCCTCCTACTGGTCCTGCGTCCAACCGCAGCGTGAACGCACCAGTCACCTCACCGGCCCCTTCAGCAGCCAGGCTGCCCCAGACTCCTGCTGCCGGGTCACATCGGTCGGACGTAACAAGCCCGACAAACCCACCCTCCGGGCCGCGTGGCTATGTTCCCCCTGCGAGAGGCGCATATGCGTCGCGTCCCGGACGAGGTGGTTGGAGCCAGACACCGGTAAGGCAGATGTCGGGGTTGTCCCAGTCATCGTCCACCCCAGGTGGCCCTTCGCCTATTCCAACCGGGCCTCGGGGGGCTCCCACAAATGCACCATACTCATCTACACCTACCCAGACACGCCCTTTCAATCCGCCAACGGGCCCATCTGGCCAGCGACAGACTCTCGCTCAGAGCCTGCTTGCCACAATGCCTCCGATCGTGCCAGGCGGAAAACTTGAGCCGTCTGCGATACCGCTCGTTCTCGGAGTGACGCGAGAGCTTGAGCCTCATTACCGAAAGCTGCGCGACGAAGAGGACAAGCTGCGAGATGACCTACGAGTGAAACAGGAAAAGGTTCGCAAGAGCCTCTACATGTGGGACAAGCTGGAGCGAGATTCTCGAGCGTGGGAGCTGCGCAGCGATTTGAGCGAAAAGAGCATGAAGAACTTGGCTGGCGAGGGCATGGGCGGCGCGGCGTTCTAGTGAGACGCCGGGCGCAGCCACCGCCGTACAGGGCTGTTGACAAGACCGGGTGGATGACTTGCGGAGCTTGGAGTAAGGGGACGCGGTGGATAAGTTCAACGGCTATATGACAGGGACAGGCGTATCGGCATGTTGTGGTAGTGTATCAACTGGGAGTAAAGGCAGGCAGGCATTGGCTTTGTGGTGAGAAATACCCCCTCTTCAGAGGTTTGGCGTAATGAATCGACAGGAGTTGACGAGTTGACGTGTTGAGGCGCATAAAGTCGTGACTAGTACATGGGTGTCTGGCCTTGTGCTCACATAAAGGCGTCACCACAGTATCATCTACAGTTCACGAGGACACGGACCCTGGGGCTTGTAAAACCTCAATGTCCGATTCGCCATCTGCAGAGCCAGTCCCCCATTATCCGTTCCCTTCCCCCCCGTGTCTCGACGCCATTACACTCCTTACATTTCCTTGCAGGTACCTAGTTCCCCCATTTTTGTTTCTACCTCTGCCAGCTCTTGACCGAAACCGTTGGGTATCTCGTGTGCGCCGACCGTTTTTTTAAAAGCCAAAGCCATTGATACATTAGACCGGGGGGCGTGAGCCCAAGCAAACGTAGCCTCCAGGCTCCAGTAATAGTGAGATGAAAAGAAAAAGAGCGCGGCGCTGGCCACGCGGGAGGTGATGACGACACAGGGGCTGCATGTCGACCTCGTTGCGCGGCAGTCTGCCAGCTCATCAGAAAATGACAACGGCGTCGTCCTCTTCGCGATCGCCGTCCCACTCCTCCTCCGATTCGTCTTCGTCGACATCGAGGAAGTCTTCCATGCCAAACTGCTGCTCGCGCACCTTTTGGTTGTCGACCTGGATGCTGATGGTGGTGCACAGCCCTTGGATGGTAAGCTCGCCTTGTTCGCCAGAGCGCCGACGCCTATCGCCATCGGCAAGGTCGCTCTCATCGTCGGAACTCGAGGTCTCCATCACATCTTCATCCGTGTCGGGCTCCCTGTACAGCGACTTGCCGCGGTGGCGGCGGAGGGACTTTGCCCTAGACACGGGAGAGTCGGAACCCTGGTCATGCGCGGCGAGTCTGCCGCTTCGGCGAGAAGGCGTCGACGGCCCATGGCCCTTGTCCTCCCGCGTCACGGGACCATGTTCTTCCATTGGTGGTGGACGGAGTGTTGCACAGGCTTTCGGGGCTTCGAAAGGACGGAGGAACACCTTCTCCATCTTTTCCCGCCACTCGCGGCGCATGGTCGCACGGGATTGCCACGGGATATCAAGCATCGTCTTGATGCTGAGGTGTCGAAGACTGGTCAAGTTCCCAGCACTATCAATAAGGGACTGGAAACACATCTCCGCGGCTTCGACAGACCAGTTTCGAATGTTTTCGATGTTGATCACACGAAGGCTCGACGGCCATTTTGGGACCTGGCTCGGTAGGAGCGCCTGGTCGTACATGGGGTCTGCGTCGTTGAAGAAGTCATGGTGGCGGTAATACATCAGGTTCATGTGCAGTTCTCGAAGATTGGGGCAACTTTCGGACAAATCGGTCAAAAATCCCAGATCCAGCGATTGATTGTGCAGCAAGGTCAGGATGCGCAGATTTTTGCCATGAGTACGAAGGAATTTGGCGAAATCCTCGGACCTGACTTCCCAGCAGTTAATCAACTCCAGGTGGACCAGATTCTTGGGCAAGAGGGGAAGCAGGCGATCATTCATCACGGTTGACGATTCAAAGACGAGGTGATTGAGCTTCGTCAGATGCGATATGGCCTGTGCGGTAGCCTCAATCACAACACCATCCTCATGATAAGCTTGCAACTCTCCTTCATCGGTGTCTGGTTGAAGCAGGCTGCTCAACGACGGGACTTGAAAATTGGTGAGACTCAGCCTGGTGACCTGCGAGAACGGCGGCGTCTGGTGGACGAGGGCTATGCTCTCAACGGTGGGAACGCATCCGCCAATGAACCTTCCGCTCCATTCCCAGCTCTTGAGGAGTGTCGGGAAGGGCTTATCAGCCCCAGCAGGCTCCAGAGCACTGAAGATCTCTCGGCAATAGTGCCATCGGATGTTCTTGTCTAGGCCCCTATAGGGCGGCTGATCCATCGGAGTATAGATGATCAGCTCTTTCAGGCGACTGAGCGTATAGATCAGAGCGTACAAGGCCCCAGGAGCAACAAAATGTGTGTTGAGGTGCAGGGCCTCAATCTTGGCTCGGTAGTTGCAAAAGTTATCCTCGGGCCGACGAACGAGCAGCGAGGCAAGGCGCTTTGCTTTGATGGAAGTCCTGATAGGCGGGCAGCGGTAAAGGGCAGTGAGCGCCGGCTCGGCAAAGGCGCGACATGTCGTAGCAGCATGTGCGAGCCAACCGGTCGAAAGGTCGTCTGCAGTGCCGAGGCGCGCGGCGTAGAGGAAAATATCCGTCCAGCAGTCAAAGGACACCCGGGGATCTGTCCAGTCCGGAATGACGCCTGCTGGTTGCTCATCTGCTTGCGGCGACAGCTTGCGCCTTTTGGCACGCGATGTCCGCTCGTTTCTTCGGTTCATGGAGCCAGCGGTCTGACGCACCGGTGACCAAGGTGCGGATTTTGTCTGCGAATTCTTGGTCTTCGAGTTTCGATGGATGCCTCGTCGAACAGTTCGTCGGGGAGATGGGCGCTGGTTGGATGCTTGGCGAGGAGAAGTGCGTCCGTTTCGCAACGAGGTAGAGTATACGCCTCCGCCATCGGACCCAAGGCCACCACCCGTATCGGAAGAGAAGGAAGAGTCGGTGGATTGCGAGTCATCATCGCCATTGCCATCAGAATCGGTCGCTTCATCGTAGAACCGTCGTTTCGAGGCTCGAGGGCGAGAACCAGGAACGCGAGACGTGCGACTAGGGTTGCGACGACGGGCGTTGGCGTTCCGAGGGCTGGGTGGCCGCCCTGCATTGCGGGTTACAGCCATCTCAGAAGCGAGGGCTTCAAGTCGTCTGCTTGGGACGGTGGGCGATGATGCGCCGCTCTCGTCAGACCAGCAGCGATTGATCTGTTGTTGCCAAGGTGCGAGGCTGGAGAGCGCGTAGCGTCATGGGGTGGCCATCGACGCTATGCACAGCGCTGTTTTCAACAGGAGCGCAGTACAGACGACACTGCCAGGGGCGAAGTGCGAAATATGACAAATGTAAGAACAAGTTGTTGAGGGAAGAAGTCGTGGACTCGGACGTCGTAGGGCTGTGAGTGTAGGCAGTCAAAACAGTGTAGGCTGGGCTGTTGCCTCATGTTTAGCCTTGCGTCAGTAGCGCCACACCAGCTGCATGAAGGGTGTATATGCAGCTAATATAGTATATGGGCCAATCGAAGTCTGATTCATTCTGCGCTTGCACGCATCGGAGCATTGACACGCTGAAGCAAGGAGGGAACTGCTCTCGTTGCTGGGATGCTGCACGGGGCAGCCTCGGGACTGTTTCCCTCATGCATTCTGTAAGCCGGATACACCTGGAATACTTGTCGATCAACGAAGCGTCATGCGTGGGCTTCTTGCTTCGCTCCATATGCTTGTATGAGAATGGAGCCTAGACAGAGGCGGTCAGCAGCGCCAGCGTGAGCAGCAGCAGCCAAGCAATGGGTTCTTGCCTGTAATGGATATACATTGCCTATTTCCCAGCCAAGGTCGCGCCCTCCTGCTTGCCTGTGCAACTCCTCGTACCCGCTGTGGAGGCAAGCAGTTGGCAGGCACCTGCCCAGGCTTGCCAGGCGCAGGCTGCCCATCGCGCTAGACTGCTTTGGGCGTCGCGATACGTACCTCGCAGACGTCCCCTGCTTCTTCGCACCCTTACCTCACGCGTCTCGTTTGAACTCATTGTTTGATTGTTCGCGCTGCTATTCGCACGCACTGTCCCGTCTCGTTTGCCTCTGTGCGGCTCGGGCAACGCCGCAATCGACTTCATTTCAGCTCACACCGGGCCGTACGGGGCACTGCCAATTCCAATCCAACGCCGTGAAGAACGCTGCGCTCATCCGGCGGCCACCTTCGAGCGCGTTTCAACATCGTCGTCTCATCGCGCAACCTCAGCCGGCCCACATCGACAATGAGGTGCAGGTGTTCATCCTCCTGAGCCAAAGACGACCGTCACGCCACGCCACACGACCCGTGCGAGCTCCCGCTGTATCGTCTCCGGCTCTGCCGTCCCATGCCTCGATCCCTTCCGCCATGACTGTTCAAAGTCCCTACCAGCGGACAGCCCCCTATCTTCATCGCAGCTGGCTCAAGGGAGTCAAGGCTCTGCAGGAATCAACCGTCATGGGCAACATTATTTCGTCGCCAATGCACAAAGGGTCACATGCCGGAGACGGCCTGAGGCCGGCCAAGCGTCGCCGCCTCTCATCGCCCGACTCATTCAATATGGATCAACTCATCGCCTCGCCCCGCGCTTCCGATTCTGGCTCGATGCTGAGTATCGAGGTGCTCAAGATCCTGCACAAGGACTCCAAGAAGATCAAGCCTCCTCAGGTCACCACCGCCCCTCGCGACGTCCTCGCCACCAAGGCCCGCTGCAGAATCACCATCTCGGATGTCAGCTGCGGTTCACCAAAGGTCCTGCACTGCCAGAGCCAGATGTGCGACTTGATCACGTACAAGAATCCCGTTGGCCCTCATCGCCTCGCTCGCGTCGACATGCCCCAACCGTTCTTTGTCCCCCACGAGAGCATTCTCGTCAACCGGCCAGATGACGGCCGCTTTGATGCATCCGATTCTTACCAGCTCCTCGTCGAGCTGGAAGCCGCAAACGGAGTTCGCTGGCCGCCACTCGACGCTCACGACTTTGGCATTTCCACTGCGTCGGTTCATCCGCCGTGGGGCTCAAGCCAGCACTGGGTCATGTCCAGCCGATTCGACAAAGTCGTTGGCAGGCTGAAGCACCCACTCGATCTGTCGCCTACTTATCCCTCTGATCAGTCGAGCTACCAAACAAACTATGTCATGGATGTCGACCTCCGATGGTCGTCTGGCTTCAGAGCCCTCAGGCTCTTGGACAAAAATTCCAAGCACTGCATCAATGCCCGCGACCCTGATGTTGATGCATATGCCGATACTAATTTTGAGCACCCTTCAGACGCTGCCACAAACGGCATCAATGACCACGCCGACGGAGAGACGCCCCATGACCTCGAGGACGAGTTTGCCGGCGACCAAACTCCGTCTCGATCACTGAGGACGCGAGAGAAGGCAAAGGTTTACAATTTGAAAGTCTTGAGTGATCAGGCCCAGGGCAGGGACAGAAAGAAACGGGGGAGGAGCGCCAGTTCCGCCGCAAATGAGGGTCGAGTCCAGTACCTCCTACCGTCAGATCAACCTGTCTGTCTGGACTGGTACCGTTGTGTAAGCTGTGGCGCCTATCACGAGTCGATGCCACAGCTGCGGCTTCACTTGCATACAGCCCATCCTACGTACGAGTACGTACTCAAAACGACGAGTCAAGGACCGCAGTTTCGTGTCTCGGCTCTCCGTGAAGCGCTGACATCTCCGAGCAAGACCCCCAAGCTCGGGCGGCAGGTCAAGCCGTTTAACCTCAGCACTATTTCCAACGGTGACCAGGCGTTGGTCGCCTCACACCTTAGCCATGACATTGAAGAATCCTTCAAATCCCCGCCGGCAAAGGCTCACGTGGACCGTCTTCATTCAGGATCACCAATTCCCAAGGGCTGCAAAACCGCGGCGCGGCGGACACACAAACCGGATACGCACAAGGTGTTGGTACCCGATGCCCCTCAGCCACTCTTCCACCCCATCAGTAAGGCGCGGCTGAAGACGGGGCAAGAGGTGCCGGAGATTGTGCCGGACGACACTTGGCTGATTCAAAAGCATCGAGAGAGCATAGGTGACTTTTCCGACGTGACTGCAACCGAGAAGGAGTACATTTGGGAATGGGATGGACATATACTCCGTAAAAACATCACTTCAGCCGCCTACTTCCCGCGAGCGTGGCTCGATTTCGTCGAGCAGAAGGCGTCATGGCTCGTCGCTGAGGAACATCGGATGCTGGAGTTTGGCAAGCATTCGAGCGTGCTGCTTGCCCGCGACGTATTAGATCAGACGGCGATGAAACGCGCCTTTGAGTTCATCAACGATGCGAGGGCAAAGTTGAAGTCTGACGGGCCGTCTGAGGGGTCGGGAAGCAGGGCGACGGATGGAACCACGAAACAGTCACCGAGGTCTTCTCAAATTCGCAAGAGCGCCAGCGGCTGTACTATCTGCAAACTCCCCGTTCTCGGCCCGACACTACTGGTCTGCTCCAATAAGGTACAGCTCGGTCCCGTCATCTGCAAGGGTACTTGCTAACCCACAGCCAGAGTTGTTCGCGCCGCCTGTACCATACAACCTGCATCAAAGAGGACGCCGCCATGCCGGTAGCTCTATTGAACTGGCTCTGCAACGCCTGCTGCAAGACCGAGGGGTATAGCTAGAAGCCAGCCCCCCCGTCATTGTTGATTGCCCGGAGCAGACTTCGGAATGCCAACCCGCACGCCAAAGGCAAGGGAGGCAAGGCTTGGCCCAAGTCAAGCATCAAATGCGAGAAATGACGCATGAACCCGGGGAAATGCAATGTCGTGTCGTCTGGGGAGACGAGATAGCTATCTCCTGTAGTCCGTAGACCGCGACCGGGCCACGATCTTCGGAGGCAGTCTTGATTTTACATGTGGGACGGCGTACATATTAAAAGGATGCTCGCATCCGTCTCCGGAAAGCACTGGGGTATGGGAAAAGGTGTTTGGGGGCGGCGGCGGCGTGAGCAGCGTGTAAGTGGTGCATTATGGTGCCGGGTACTCCATAGAGAGGAACTATTTGCTGGTGTAGTCTATGCACACATAGTTAGGCGAACCGGGTTGGTTCCTCCTTGGCTTTAGCTGTACCTTTAGGGGTGGGTTCGGAGGCGCCCCAAATGGCGAGATACCCTAGCAAATGGATCCGAGTGTCACTGGATGAGAGTGGATGGATGGTCGCAAAGTGACATCACGGACGGCCGCAGCTCCCGGTGTTGCGGGCATGGTTTGCTACCGCATCTACCCGGGTCGCTTTAGCAACTGCATTTCTCCTTCCTCGCGGCAATCACCCTTGCCGGCCTGATCCCATATTTATGACAATACTCCAACAGCTCGTCCGTCCGAACCCCTGACGCCGGATGCAGCTAAATACAAACGAAGAGACATGCCACCCGCAATGTCACCAGAGATCCTCGCATAAAAGGCCAGCCCTGCCCCGATTAGTGCCTGCCCCGGCCATCCCTGCGCCGATCGACGCGCTCCCTCTCCGTCTTCTGCCGCTTGCGGCTCTCCTCGGCGATCATGTCGGCGAGGTCCTCGTCGTGCTGCCAGTTGGCGCCGGGGCCCTCCTGCTTCCTGCTCTCCTCAAACTTCTGGCGGAGCGCGTCCTTATTGATGCCGTCGTGATGGTTCAGCGAGTCGACGTCGAGGGCCACGTCCACATCGCCGGGCTTCTTGCGCTTGCGGTTCTCGTCCTCGGCGCCCAGGACAGGCATCCCGGGGCGCTGGGCACCGCTCAGGTCGTACTGGTGGCCGACACCGAAGAGACCCCCGCTGCCCTGGGCCTTTTGTTCCTTCAAGACCGTGTAGGCAGCGCGTCCGGATGGGGTCTCGGTGCCGTGGGCGGCGCGGTCTTTCCGGAGGTCCATTTCTCCAGCAATAGACGTCTCGACGCCTTGGTTGGGGGCCACGGTGCTAGCGTAGCCGCTGGGTGTCTCGAGGCCGCTTATGTCCTCTACGCCTCCCACATCTTCCTTGCCCTGCTCCTCGTCGTCCTCTTCCTCGGATTCCTCTTCCTCGGACTCCTCTTCCTCCTCTTCCTCGCGCGGCTGCAGTTCGCCCCAGAGAGTGCGATCTATGGGCTCTCCTGTTGGCAGCTCCGGCTGTCCTTGCTGAGGTTGGGCGGCAGCCTGGTTATTGAGGCCGAAAACGTCGCCACCATACAGGGGACGGTTCAAGTCGTCGACAGGGGGTTTGCCCCAGCCGCCAGGGTGATATCCCCAGGTTCCCCCAGGAGGAGGCGGCACATTCAGGCCAGGGATCTTCAAGGTCGGGTACGAGGGAGGAGGGCCAACTCGCTGTTGGTTTACCAGCCATGGCGGAGGAGCGTTCGGAGGTATGCCGAGCGCCTCCTTGGTCGCCTCGCACAGGTCTCCCGGCCGAAAGTGCTGGTAGTCGACTTCAGCTTCCTTGCCCTCGTAGTACACTTCGCCATAGCGGGTGAGCTCTGGCTTGGTCTGGAAGCGGAAGAAGGCATCGTAGAGCTTCTGGTAGTCAATGTCGAGCCTGCCCATTTTTGGCTGCACGCGGGCTCGTTGCTTCTGCTTCAGGCTCTGCTCCGCTTCCTTCTCCAAGGCAGCGTCTCTCATCTCGGAGATGCCGGTGTCGGCAATGAAGCCGGGGAGTCGAAAGGCAGACTTTTCGATACCTCGCTTGGAGGACAGGTACTCTCTCTTGAGGGACCAATGCGTGGGGACGGGTACGACGTTGCGCTGAGCCTTGATCTGCACCAGCAGTCGCGGATCCGATGCCGAGACATCATGCCACTCGACAACCTCCGGGTACTTGACCATGGCCTTGAGCTCGGCGACGGAAAGCGTCTTCATCTGCTTGCGCTTCTTCTTGGAGAGCTTCGTCTTGCCGGTATTCTCTTCGTCTTCGTCGGGGATATCATCGTCGTCGCTAAAGAAGATGGTCCCTTGGTGGCCAGCGTTTGCGTCTTTGGCAACTTGGTCTTCGTCGAGAGAGGCGCCGAACTTGGTGAAGATGTCCTTGTAGGCGGCGAACGCCGGGTCGTCTGCGAACTCGTCATCGAGGGCGGGTGCATCGACGGCGATGGCGGCCGTTTCCGAGTCACCTGGAGAAGCAGCAGGGCCGTTGCCCTCGGGTGCCGATACAGCTCCATCACCGTCGGCGACCGGGGCAGGTTCTTCTTCCGGCTGGCTCTCGGCCTCGGAGGTGCCAGCACGATCGCTATCAGGCCACTCGTGGTACACGTCGAGGCCCACGAAGCGAGCGACAGGGCGCGGGTCTACCTTTGTCTGCGCATTCTTCTGCTTCTGCTCCTTCTTCTTTGCCCTCCGCATCTGGTTCTTGGTCATTTTTGGGGCCGCCATGGTGGGCTCGAGGTTGGCGACGGCGCGCCGCTGGTAGGCTGCCTGGGAAACGCCGCTGGGTTGGAGACTTGGGTGACGAGCTGGAAGACGGCGTAGAGACCGACAACAGCAACAACGTATTGCTTGGGGTCTCTTCCCATAACGCAGAAACGCGGCGTATGGGAAAGTCGAGGTGGAAGGCGAGAGATGGAAAGGAGGGTGCTGGTGAAGGCAGTCAGTCTCGCAGGTCCTGGCTGGTCTCGAAAGATTCTAGGTGGGCCAGCCTCGCGCATCGAGTGGAGGTTGCTGTTGGAAATGCAAGTGGAGCGCGTCTATCCGCACAACCGCAATCGCTAGTGAATGGCCTTTATCGGCGCGGCTGTCGGCAGATGTGCGGCTAATCCGATAGCACAAGTCTGCAGAAGTACCCCACGAGGTACGAACCTGCGCCGCAAACAGGCCAACAGTGCTTGTACTACTCCGTACTCCACCTTGTAAATGTACGACGAATAATCCGTGCAGCGGTCCGCTTGCGCAACTTCCACGCGGCTGATGCGAGTAGACATTGCAACCAACTCCGGGTTGCATCCAGTTCTTAGGAACGACCAACACTGCACTGTTGGCCCAATCCATCCATCCTCGCCCCTCGCCATGAGCTCGACGCCGTAATCTCCAGCCCGATCGCCGTCGTCGCCGTCGTCACCATCGTCACTCGTTTTTACATGCCCCCGTCCTGCTTACCACCAAATGCCAGCTCCGCCATCCCTGGGCCATCCCCAGCTTGACGTGCATCGCCAGCGACCCCGACCCACGCACAGCTCGCAGACGAGGGCATAGCTGCGGCTGCAGCTGCTCTGGCATCGCACTGCGATGGAAAAGTTCCCCGACCACATCGATGCGCCTTACATGGCCAATGGCGCCGCGCGAGCACCGAGTCCCGTCAAGACGCCCTCGGCCTACATCCAGGAGAATGGCAGTGCGACGCTATCGGACCGCTGGGCGCCAGCATCGCGACGAGAAAACGGCGGTCTCAGTGGCGGCTCGATGTGGTCTACCGGCGGCCGCGGTCATGCCCGTGGCCATGGCGGACAGAAGAGCCTGAGCGATGCCTTTCGGACGATACGTGCGCGGAATGGCAGCATGAGCCAAAACGCCCACGAGATTGCCGATGCGCTGCGAGCGCCGGTATCCCCCAAGCTCGTCGTATGTTCCATCCCCGGCCGCCCTCGGCGTCGATTGCGTGTCGCCTGGGCCGACGGCTGACAAGACATCCGACAGGTCCTATGCTTGCTCTGGTACACGTCCTCTGCGTTGACCAATACCTCATCCAAATCCATCCTCATCGCCTTCGACAAGCCCGCGACGTTAACCCTCGTCCAATTCGCCTTCGTCTCCTCGCTCTGCATCCTCTTGGCCTGGCTAGCCACCATATTTCCCTCTCTGCGCACCAAGATTGCCGTCCTGAGGCATCCCATTCGCCGGCCGAGCAGGGATGTCATCTTGACCACTCTCCCTCTCGCCGCGTTCCAGATCGGCGGTCATCTCCTCAGCTCGACGGCCACGGCCAAGATCCCGGTGTCGCTGGTCCACACCATCAAGGGCCTGTCGCCGCTGTTTACGGTCTTGGCCTACAGGATATTCTACGACATCCGATACCCAAAGGCCACTTACCTATCCCTAGTGCCGTTGACGGTCGGCGTCATGTTGGCCTGCTCAGGCAAGGCGAGCTACGGGGGTCAGCTTCTGGGCGTCATCCAGGCACTCCTGGCGACGCTCATCTTCGTCACGCAAAACATCGTCTCCAAGAAAATCTTCAACGAGGCGGCCAAGGCCGAGTCCGAGGCGCCCGGCATGCAGTCAAAGAAGCTCGACAAGCTCAACCTCTTGTGCTACTCGTCCGGCATGGCTTTTATCGTGACCATGCCCATCTGGTTCTGGTCCGAAGGCATCACCCTCCTAGGGGATTTTCTCTACGACGGTGCGCTGGACCTGAGCAATAATCCTCTTGCTATGGACCATGGGCGCCTGACCCTCGAGTTCATCTTCAACGGCGTCTTCCACTTTAGCCAAAACATGCTGGCGTTTATACTCTTGTCCATGGTCTCGCCCGTCACGTACTCGGTCGCGAGCTTGATCAAGAGAGTGTTCGTCATTGTCCTAGCCATTATCTGGTTCAGGAGCCCGACGACACCGGTGCAGGCAGTGGGCATCGCACTGACCTTTCTGGGCCTGTACCTCTACGACCGGACGAGCGAGAGCAACAAGGCCGACCGCAAGGCTCGCATGATCACACAGTCTCGTAGCGGGACGCCTCTGCTGCCCCTCAACGAGAGCCCATCCAGTGCCGGCGGCCAAAACAATAGAAGCTCACCAGACGCGTATGCCCATCCCTACACGGAGGGCTTCCTCGGCCGTGTTGCAGCCAGCGAAGACTCCAAGAAGGCAGATGATTACTTGGGCCGCGACCGCTCTGGACGCGGCAACATGGCCTGGGCACCGCGCCAATGAGGCGCTCAGCCAGCCGTGGAAACCGGACAGGGAAATGGTGTGATTCCGCAACGTCTGGCTTCAACTCCATCATCTAACACGTCAGACGGGGACACTTGCTTCCACTGATCTTCATTCTCACTCATCACAAAACACAGCTTGACCTTTACACACCAGCATCTAGACATGGGAACTCATGGCATCAAACTGGGCCTGGCGTTTTTTTCCTCCGGGGGAGCGTTTTTGTCTCCCTCGTGTGTACGGCATAAAGTCGGCGCGACGCATGATGTGATACGTTTGGGGGGTTTTCGAGCTTGCCGTGGACGGGCACGTACGAATTACTGTTCACTATGGGATATATATGTTTCTATAGGTATTCTTCAATGGGCCCCCGGTGCAGGGACGTCGCCTTGATGCGTCTGTCGTACCAGCGTTGTGAACTTTGCATCACTCGATGAGCCACTCCTCGACTTCTATCCCCATGCTCCGCCCTATGCCCCTGATGACCTCCCAGCCGACATTGACCCTCCACTTGCCGGCCCTGTCCATCATGTCGCCCGCGCCGACCCTGACGAGCAGGCGCAGGCTCGCCAGCGTCGCAATAGCCATGCCCACGTCGCCGTCCAGGCCCGCCGCGCCGACGGCGCCGCAGCCCTCGGGCGCCCACTCGCCGCGCACGGCTTCGAAAACGGCGAGCATGCGCTCCAGGACGAAGGCGTGCGCGCCGAGCAGCTTGCGCGCGATCTTGCGGTGCCTGGTGCGCCCCGCGCCGGGGCCGCGGGGCACGCCGACGAAGCCGCCGCCGCGCCGGCGCTTGCGGGCGTGGTGGTAGGTCGAGAAGAGGGTGAGATCGTGGCGGACGGCGTTGTGGGAGGCGAGGTAGGCGGACAGGAGGAGCAGGCGGGCGGCGACGGGGAGCAGGGCCGTGAGGTCGGCGGCGGGTCTGACGGCCGTCGGCGGCGCCGCCCCGGGACGCGCAGACACGATGCTCGGGTTCAGCAGCGCCTCGTCCTGGAAGT
>JALHCA010000142.1:0-71852 GCA_024340505.1 Tolypocladium nubicola
ACGGGGCCGGACGAGCGCGGCACGACGCGACGGTCCACGGGGGGGAGGGGAGAAGGGGGGGGGGAGGGCTGAGCGCGGCGCCGGCCGTGCAGGAAACGCGCGGGAGAAGGGGAAGAAGAGGAGTGTGTCCAGGGGACGAGGGGACGGTCGCAGCGCGGGCCCCGGCGACGAACGGGCCGCCTCTGGGTCGCATTCTGGTGCGGTTGTTTGTTTGTGTTTTGGCCGAGGCCGGGAGAGGCCAGCGAGGGCCACGTCATGACGGGAGGCGAGCGGCAATGGCAGAGAGGAGACGAGGCTCGACGGGGTTGTCGGTGGTGAGGGATGTGCTGGCGGCGGTGGTGGTGGTGGTGGCGTCGAGTGCGGCTCCGTGTAAGTCGGCGGGGGCAGAGCAACGGCAAGACACGTCGCAATCGCCAACAGCTGGACACGCCGCAATGGATTCATACAGGGGACGCTATAGACAGGCGCGAGCAGCATCAGATTATTGCGCGGTGGATGCTGCGTTGCCGAGGGACCAGCCAGCCTCGACAGCCCCAGCTTGCAACCCACCGCGGTTCATTCTATGCAGTCCGCCGTATGTGTCCGCCATATGAAAACGGTGGTTGTGACTGCTATTCCGTCCTCTGCTTGCCTGTTCTACGTCTTGGGCCGCAGTCCCCATTGGCATTTCCCTTGTGGCATTTCCGGTCCGTTTCCGGCGGCGGCATTTACACGGCGGCCATGTTCTCACGGCGGCCGCCATAGGCCCGTGTAAGTCGACGCGCTTCTCTCGCTGGCTCCCACAACTACAGCTCGAATACCGGCGTGGATAGACCGCAGCTCGTAAGATATGAAGAGCACCGTCGGGGCTGCAGTTTGCGAGCAGGTCGCGCAGTTTGCAGTTCGCGTTCGCGTTCGCAGTTCGCAGTTCGCAGTTCTCGCTCCAGGCCCTGGACAACCCCCTGTCCCCTGAAGCAGCGCCGCAGGTGACGCCCGGCCCACCGCAGCCGGCCGCTCCACCCGCCTGTGACACTCCACCCGGTGACGCACTCGTCGGTTTCGACCTCACCTCTCACCTCTCACCTCCCTTCCCTCGCCATCCGCCGCACAGCTTCACCTCGCCACCCGGCAACAGCTCACCTCGCCCACTGCGACGACCGATCATACGACCCGACACCCCGTCGCTCGAGGCGACGCGCGCAGCCCCCACGGCAGCGCCCCGAACCGGGGTCCGACGCAGCGGCCATCACGCGCGGCCCTCACGCGCGGCCCTCATCGCGACCATCGCGACCTGCCGTCTCCTCTTCCCGGCCGCCACACGGGCCAACGGCGCGCTCGGCCCCGGGCGCGCTGCCTTTCCGTCGACGGCAGGCCGGCCGGCGGCGACGATGCTGCGCGGGGACGTGGTGACGTGACGACGTCTGCCCCGGCTGCATCGCATCACTTCACCCACCATCGACGTCGCATCCCAGCGCGAGCCCTCCATCCAGCACCCCGGCCACCTTGCCCTGCCTGGCCTGCCGAGGTAGCCCCCGTGGCATTGGGCAGCCTCGTCTGCTGGCGGTGGAGGGCCAGCGCATACTGGCCGGACATCTCGTCGTCGTACACACCGCCACCAGACGGCAAGCCGAGGCGAGGCGAGACCTCTCCCAGCCTGCCATGGACAGGGATCCGGCAGCGGCTCCGGCCCCGGCTGGTGCGTTGGCCGGGGCCTGCGAGCCTTGCCTCGAGCGGCTGCCCGTCGAGATCTTGCTCCATGTGTTGGGCTTCCTCGACGTCAACGACCTGCTGTCCACGTCGAGGGTACGTCGTCCGCCCCTCGCATGACCGTGTCACGATGCCTCCGCGCGCTGGCATCGGCGAACCGCACACCGCCAGCTGACGCCTCCCAGACCAGCCACCTCTTCCGCAGCCTCTCCCTCGCGCCCATCATCCACCACCACCGCCTCCGCCGCGCGCGCTACGCCCTGCCCCCGCTGCTGGCGTCGCCGACGCGGCCCTCGCTGGCCGACCTCATCGCCCGCTCCATCTTCCTCACCCACACGTCCGTCGTGTCGCGCCGCCTCGCCCGCTCCCTCGTCTCCATCCGCCTGTCGCGCCGCCTCGCCGCCCGCCCCTCGGCCGAGGCCCTCGTCGAGCGCGCCGTCCTGCCCGTCGAGTGCGTCCCCGGCATGGCCCCCGTGCACGTCGCGCCCGCCATCGTCGCCCGCCGCCGCGCCGTCGAGAAGGAGCGCGTCAAGGACGCCCTGCGCCGCTGGGTCGCCGCCAAGTGGCGCCGCGAGGTGCGCGAGCGCGAGGAGCGCGTCCGCCGGGTCGAGGAGAGCCGCGGCGTCGGCCGCGTCTGGCGGCTGACGAGGTTCTGGGAGCGCGTCAGCAGGGGCGAGGACCGCGTCGCCGCTTAGACGGGCCGCCGGTTGAATGTAAGAGTATACGATCCAGGCAGGTCCGGGACGCTTATGATGACGCGGGAATGAGACACGCGTTGAGGGTCTAGGCGGCGTTGTTTGTTCTGCTCTCAAGTT
Source organism: Tolypocladium nubicola (assembly GCA_024340505.1). Lineage (NCBI taxonomy): Eukaryota > Fungi > Ascomycota > Sordariomycetes > Hypocreales > Ophiocordycipitaceae > Tolypocladium > Tolypocladium nubicola. Next base: position 2,502 of record JALHCA010000142.1, read on the forward strand.
GGATACTTGGCTTGTGGTAGCATGTTGTGTTACCTCTGTTTGCGTTGGTCTGTTTGCGCTGGAGCGTGCCATGCGGATGCGGATGCCGAAGCGGTGCTGCAGCGTTCATGGCATAGGCCTGATTGATATTCAATGTACTCCGTACTTCGTACAGTATCTATACAGATTTGTTCTTAACCACGCTATTAACAGACGCCACCTACACGCCCGCCACCTCATGACGTGCGGAACCGGAAGCTGTCCCAGTCGTCCTCGTCCTCGTCCTCGTCGTCCTCTTCCTCATTCTCCTCGGCATCCCCGTCCGCAACCGCCGCCTCGTCGACACTCGCCTTGCCCGGCCCCGGAGGCGGCCGCTCCAGCGACCCCTGCCCGTGGCTTTCGCCCCGTTTCCGCAGCGCCTCCCTCTTCTCCTTGAGCCGCCGGACCCGCTCCTCGAGCCCCTGCATCTCCTCAAACTCTTCCTCCATGGCGCGCGTCGCCTCCTCGCGCTCGTCCTCGATGTCCACGTCGGCCTGCGGCTTGCGGCTGCTCTCGGCCTGCGTCTCGACGGCGGCGGCCGCGGCGGCCGACTCCTCGGCGGTCATGGCCGGCGCGGAGATGACGGCGTCCCGGTCGTAGGGGGCGGATATGGCGGCGATGTCGGCCTGGAAGGCCTCCCACTCGGCTTCGTCCACCTGCGCGGCCGCGGCGCTCGGCCGCGAGGCTGCGGCGAGGCTGCTTGCCTGGCGGGAGGGGAGAGACGTGGTTGGGCCGGCGGCTTGTGAGGGCACCGAGGGGGCGCCGCCGGGTGTTGCTGGCCGGGAGGGTATTTGCAGCTCGACGCCCTGTGACGGCGTGGTAGACGCCCTCCGCACGAGAGCGGGAGGCGTTAGAGTGGCCTCTTTGCTGCTCGGCTGGTCTGTTGTTCCCTCCTTGCCCGCCTCTTTGTCAGATCCGCTGGTGTGGCCGACCTCTGTCATGTCCCCCCGGCTTCGCTTCCTCCGCACCGCGTCGTTCATGTCCGCGTCCTCGCCGTCGGTGTCCAGCTTCCGTTTCTGCGCGTTGCCGGTAGCGTCGCTGGGGGCCTGTCCCTTAGCCTCGTCGGCGCCCTGCAGCCTCCGCCTGTGGTTCTCGCTCTGGACGTGACTGTCCCAGAGGGTCTCGGCCTTGATCTGCTCGCGGCAGAGGGTGCAGAGTAGCCGGCCCGCCTCGGTGTAGGCGGCGCTGGGGTGCTCGATCCGTCGGGCTGCCCGCTGCTGGCGTAGGAGGGAACGCACGTCGGCCATGTTCGTGGCGAGTGCTTCAGACGAGTGCTCGAGGCGAGTGCTCGAGGCGAGTGATGGGGGTCGTCCGAGGCGAGTGAGGGTCGCTCGAAGAGCGTTGAAGCTGCACCACAGCCTCAATCCACCATTTGCGGTAGCGTCGGGCTTGAAAGTATGTTACAAGAAGGCTACGGAGTAGTTGAGTGCCAACGGCCAAGGTCGAGGTCGTGAAGCTTCCAGAGCTAAACGGCTTTGACGGTGCACAGCCGGGAATTAGCCGGCGCACAGCAGTGACTTCACTGCTGGGGCACCTCACGTTTAGCTCGCATCAACGTTTACGAGTAGCTCCCATCATCGCCGTCACCACCAACGCCAACACCCGCCGGCGAGAGGCGCACCGAGAACTCATCTCTAGTACTGCTCCCTCGCTCCAGGAACATCTCTTGCGCGCGCGCCCATTCCTCGTCCATGAGCTGAACCACCCCGCGAGCGAGGCTATCATGGCCGACCCTGAGCCGCAGGAGACGCTGTCGCTCGCCTCGACGTTCCCGAACCCGCCGCCATTCTGGAAGGACTTTACGCCGGACCGCGTCGCGCGCATCGAGGACCTGCGGAGCGCGCACGCCGAGGATGCCAACAGCGAGACGAGCGCTGACGCAGCGCTGGTGCGGCTCTCAGACCTGCCCGAGGACCTGGTCCGTCTGCAGCCGCCGCCAGAGCCCGCCGACGGGCGATGGAGGGTCTTTGGTGACCAGTACATGGTAAGAGCCTCGTGCAGCTTCCGGGAGGACCCTCGCTTACCGACGTCGATGGCAGCTCGACGACAAGCTCCCCACGCTCGAGGAGCAGGGCATCGCCAACCTGCCCGCCACGGGCCCCTCGCCCTCCAAGGACGCCAAGCACAACGACCGCGCCTTTGAGCTCAGGAAGCTGACCAAGTCGGTGCTCCTCAACTTCCTCGAGCTGGTGGGCACGCTGTCGCGCAGCCCCGCCGCCGCCGCCGCCAAGACGCAGGACCTGCGCACGCTCTTCATCAACGTGCACCACATCCTCAACGAGTACCGCCCGCACCAGGCGCGCGAGTCGGCCATTGAGCTGATGCAGGACCACCTCGACCGCACGCACGCCGAGACGTTCGCCATCCGCACCCAGGTCAACAAGGCGCGCGGCGTGCTCAAGGGGCTGGGCGGCCTCGGGCTCGCGTCGCCGGCGTCGCCGGCGCAGGCGGATGCGCTACCCGGGGAGGGCGAGCACGACGACACGGAGGCAAAGGGGCCGGCGCCCCAGAGGGATATAGAGGCATGGGCTGCGACGGACGCGGTATTTTCGTGATAATTGACGTTTCACATAGAGCGTGTATATAGTCGCATGACGTGTCCTCAGTCAAGGTGGCTGTCCGATGGCTGGCCTGCATGCTTCCAAGGTGTGTACAGGCCGGGCGACACGATTTCGGCTTGATGCCAGGTGAACATCTCGCCTCGGAGTCCAACACTCGGTTAAGAAGACGGCAAGGCGAACAGGGTGTTGTATACAGCACGGCTTACGCAACTCGAAAGAGCAAGCCGGACCTACTAAACTCCATAATCAACACTCCTCATCAAGGCATCAACCCCGTAGTCCAAGTCCATGCCACACCCCTATCCACCCCCATCCATCCCCCAAGACCCCTCCCTCGCTGCGCCGCCCTCACAGGATGACACACGGGATCGGGATGCAGCAGCACTCAAAGTCGCCGCAGTCGATGCACCGCGTCTTGCCGTCGGCGGGCTTGACGATGCTCTCGGCGAGGGACGACGCCGCGCCGCCGGGCCCGTTGCGGTTGACGAGATCGCTGCCGGTGGTGAGGCCCATGGTCGGGTGTGGCTGTGGCTGCGCAAGGCGATGTAGGTAGACGCAGGATTGGGAAGCGCGAATTCGGCTCGTGAGAGGTAGGCGAGGAGCGATGAATCTGTTTAGATGTTTAGATGTTGGAGTTGTAAAGTCTAGCTACGGATCCTGGCGTCGCCGATCGATACAACGTCATCGGGTGGGGTATGTGATTGGGCACGCCCGATGGCTATGCAGCCTTGCACACGCGGCCTCACAAAGACGTGGGTTCGCAGCAGCAGCATGAATTTGCTCCAGCCTTCATTTCGCCTAATCAGTTCACTTGTCACATGAGTGCCAGCACAGCCACCTGCTCTTGGGAAGCGGATCCTACGAGATGGCGCTCACACGCTGTTACGAGTACACCTCTATCAAGTATGACATTGCACGGAGTACTTTACTTCATACAATGAGAGCGAGATGAGAGCCTTTTATCGCCCAGCTAGTACATTAACCCGACACCGTCTGCAGACAAACCGGACCGCTGCTCGGTCCGGTGAAAACAGCCACCGGCCGCTCGTATATTCCCCGTATTCCCATGGCAATCCATGGCTCAGATCCGCAAGAAGCCGCCCAAAGATACAACACGTAGAAACAAACAGAGGGCTTCTCCAAACACTCAAACAAGGACCGCAAAGGTAGGTATCGTTTATTCGACCACCGCACAAGAGCCGCCCGTCGTCGCTCGCGGGCGACGACCCTACGCCGGCCTGCGAGCGGCCGCGGCGCCGTCCTCGGCCCTCTTCTCCGTCCCTTCCTTCTCCAGCAGCGCGCCCAGGAACTGCAGGTCGTCGCGCGTCCGGGGCTCCCTCTCGTATATCCCCTTGATCACCTCCCACTCTCGGCGCGTCATCTGGAAGGCCTGGGGCAGGAGGAACTGAACCGTCGGGACGCTGATCAGCGCGCCCAGGACCTCCTGCGCCATGGCTTGCCCGGTCTGCTGGGCCTGGTACTTCTGACTCTCCGACATCTGGGGCGGCGCCGGCGGCGACTGGCTCGGCGTCGGGACGCCGGTGGCCGATGGGACCTGGGTCGGCCGCGAAGACTGGAGCGGTTGCGGGATCGGCACCGGCGTCGTGGACTGCAGGGGGGCGCCGGCTTGGTGCTGGGCAAAAGCCCCTTGCGGCGTGGCCGGCGAGAATGCCGGTCCAGACGCCGAGGCGCTCCGCTGCCCCTGCCCCTGTCCACCGTGGGCTGCCGTTGGGGTCGTGGCCGCGCTCGAGGAGAGCTGCGCGGCCGCCTCCTGCGCTTGCTTCAGCTGGTCCGGTTCGTTGCGGTACACGAAGACGGCCAGCAGCATCGGGCCGGGCCGCGAGTTGGGGATCATATTGTCCACCAGGTTGAGCATGAACTCGGGGTGTCCGTCGGTGCCCTCGCCCGCCGGCACGGGCACCAGGTACGTGTCCCTGACGTTGCCCGCCACCTTGTTGCCCACGACGCCGTAGCGCTTCTTGCTGAGGAAGTAGTCGACGAGGTTGGTAAACTCCTGCTGCGAGTCCGGCGACACGGGGGTGATGTCGACCACCACGATGTCGGTGAGGTTGCTGTATCGCAGGCTGCACAGGTACTCGATGGCGCTCTGCTGCGGGATGCGCCCGGCGACCGTCATCCTCTTGGGGATCAGCTTGGACCACGGCCCGAACGCGGCAAAGTCGGCGCCGCCGATGTGCTTGGCCGTGGCCTGGAAGTCGGCAATGGAGCTCATCGTCAGGGACCCCCGCCACACCACCGCCGGGTCGTGAGCCTCTTCCGTGGGCGAGTACGGAGGCGACTCGTTGTCGTCCTGGAGCATCCTGTCCACGTCCGGATCGAACCCGGGCCCGTTCGTGTTGAGCACCGGTGCGGATGGCCTGCGGCTGTGCGCCACCGTGGGCGACTTGAATGTCGAAAACACCATGTTGATGTCAAAGTCGGGCTGGCTCGGCGAGTGCTGCTGGGCGTCTCCCTGCGACGGCGAGCGGCCCTTGACGTCGCCTTGATCTCTGCCGACCGACTCGCGCTTGACGAGCTGCGCCTGTTCGTCGCCTACTGCGGCGGCACCGCCTCTGCGAGGCCCGCCGGCCATGGGGATCGGCGCGTCGTTGACCGATGCCTCGTCCTCCACCACTTCCTCTCCCTTGTGTGTCCGGCGGACGCGGGGCCCCGTGTCCTGCGTGTACAGGATGGACTGCTTCTCCGCTCGCGCCCTCATCTCTGCCGTCTGCTTCTGCAGCTCCGCCGACGCGAGCTGCTCCGACGTCATAACGGCCAGCGTCGCGGGCGAGTGCATTCCATCCAGCAGCCCGTGGCACAGCTCGGGGTTGTTCTTGAGGTTGAACGTCAGCGACTTTATCTGCTGGCTGTACTCCTTCTGTCCCTTGGCCACGGGGTGCGTGTCGAATACGGCGCGTTCAATCTGGAGTGCGTATTTCTCCGCCAGGCCATCTTCGCTGTCGCCTTCGGGGATTTCGAGCTCGTTGTTCTTGGCCATTGTCGACATGACGTGAGAGAGAGACTTCTTCAACGCCTTGGCCGGTCCGACCCTTATGCCGGGGAGCTCTGGTATCGAGGCCGCCAGGTCGGGCGGCGGCGCGTACTTGACGGATACGGGGACGGCATCGCGTTCTGATACTCGGCGCAGCTTGGGATTCTACACGTGTCCGGTCAGCAACTCGTGCGTGCGGCTTCGAGGGGATTGTCTCATACCTTTGCGTCGGCATCGTGAGAGTCTTCTCGCGACTTTCGCTTCCCTTGCTTCGGGACTGCCTCCTTCTTGTCCTTGACGGCGGGCACGTCAGGAGTCGGCGACGCCTTGGACTTGCTCCGGCCGGTGTCCTTGTCCAGATCCTCCTTGGAATCGCTGATCCTCTTGCCCTTGGGCTTTCTTCCGCCCTTTTTCTTCTTGCGCTCTGCTTCCTCCAGCTCGTGGGCCTTGCGGCGCGCCTCCCACGGCTTCTCCCCCTTGGCCATGCCGTCCAGCAGCTCCTTGTGGTCCTGCGGGCGGCACTGCTCGCACCAGTAGTTGTCGGGGATCTCGTCCTCGAAGGAGCTCACGCCGACGCAGACATTGTGCTGCCAGACGTAGCACGTCTCGCACGAGATCCAGGCCTCGCCCGAATCCTCGTCCTGCTCCGTGGCCCCGCAGACGCACCGTATGACTTCCTCGGGCTCCTGTGACTGTTCCTGCTCCTGCGCCTTCTTCGTCTTCTTTGTCTGTCGGCGCTTCGGTGCGGTGGCGGGCTCGAGTTCGTCAAACGACTTTGTGTGTTGACCCTTGGTCGCTCTGACGGAGCGTCGCGGCTCTGCTTCGCCTGTTGCCGCGGGGTCAGTCGATGATGATCTCGCCATCGCCGCGCGTTGCCTCGTGTCGCGTAGGGAGGGAGCTTGCGCCCGTCGTCCTCTGGGGACTGGCGCGTTGGACTTGGGTTGCTTACCAGACATGCTGCCTGTGAACTGATGGCCGGCTGGGACGCCGCGCGGATGGAGTTTTGGTTGCTTTGAGGTCTACTGAGGTGGCGGAGACGCAAAGATGCCTGTTCTCTCAAACGGACATTGGGTTTACGAAGCAGACAGCACTAGAATCACGACTATAGCGGCGAACCGTCCAATCCCAATCCGCCTTTGCTCTCCCCAAGTGCCGTCTCCCGATGCCGGATGTGTCGCAAGGCCAGCAGATGTCCTGGCCCACTCTTCAACACGCGTTCGACACGCGAGTGTCCAAGCAGCTCTCGTGGGAGAGTAGCCAAGCTTCTGTGCAGTGGGTGGCGATGTTGTCGCGTCAAGATGCACCAGTTGCGCCGTAATCAGCAGGCGATGAGCGTCGTGGCGCGTAACACCGATGCTGCGTGCTGGAGCGTGGCGAATGGAGCTACAAGCGTTGATGGGTGCAGCTGGTGGAGGATGTTGGAGAAGGATTCTCCGAGATGTTTGTGGTGGAGGAGGCGTCAGTTGAGCTGATTTCCTCTTGACAAATGGGGTACGTACCTGCGCGGCCCACACCTGCTGTTGGCGGAAGGTGCTGGACACCTGACAATTGAAGCCAGAGTTTCTCCCAGTCCGTGGCGGAATATCTTCGGCAAACCCCAGCCTTGCTCCAAAGGGCAGCCTCAGGTATCCAGCCGAGCTACGCGGCGAGCTGTGCCTGGAGCTTCAACACCAGTGACGCCAACCAGCATCTCGATTCGCAGGTGGACTTGACGACTCACCACCACCACCACCAGTTTTCCTCATCGTGCTCCGGCAGTCTCCACGTGGAGCTACGCTGTCTTCCTCAGATCAAACCTACTCCTTCATCGATTCGTCCACCGTCGCCCACAATGTCTCGACGCTACGATTCCAGGGTATGTCTGCCTTGCATCACAGTGAGCCCCATCTTGATCTCGAGCTGACCAGGCCAGACAACCATCTTCTCGCCCGAGGGCCGCCTCTACCAAGTCGAGTACGCCCTCGAGGCCATCTCCCACGCCGGAACCGCCATCGGCATCCTGGCCAAGGATGGCATCGTCCTCGCCGCCGAGCGCAAGGTTACCTCGAAGCTGCTGGAGCAGGACACGTCGGCCGAGAAGCTCTATGTTCTTAACGAGTATGCATGGCACCATCTGATCGCACACGTCTTGGGCCACTGTTCTGACGCGAACCTAGCAACATGATCTGCGCCGTCGCTGGCATGACCGCCGATGCCAACATCCTCATCAACTACGCCCGCCAAGCCGCACAGCGCTACCTCCTCACCTACAACGAAGACATCCCCTGCGAGCAGCTCGTCCGCCGCCTCTGCGATCTGAAACAAGGCTACACACAGCACGGTGGTCTCCGGCCGTTTGGTGTCTCCTTCATCTACGCCGGCTGGGACCCGCGGAGACAATTCCAGCTGTACCTCAGCAACCCCTCGGGCAACTACGGTGGCTGGAAGGCGACGAGCGCGGGAGCCAACAACGCCAGTGCGCAGAGCTTGCTGAAGCAAGACTACAAGGAGGACTGCACGCTCACGGAGGCGTGTTCCATGGCCGTCAAGGTGCTGAGCAAGACGATGGACTCGACGAAGCTGAGCAGCGAGAAGAGTGAGCCGCTCCACCTTCCGGGCTGCCTTGGATTGATTGCTGACCGTTTATTCTAGTCGAGTTTGCCACTGTAGGACAGACCGAGGACGGCAAGATCTACCATCGACTTTGGAGCGCAGACGAGATCACGGCGCTATTGAAGGAGCACGACCTGGCCAAGGCCGAAGACAGCGAGGACAAATAGAGCGACACGAGCACGATGAGATAGATGGGAGGACTTGAGAAAGGCTGCTGGCACGCGGCCATTGTAGCGGCCCTTGTAAAAATATAACCAATTTGAAACACGCAGTGAAGGGTCGTCCCTGGCTCGGTGCCGTACCTCCCGTCTATTGTACACGCCGACGCAAAGCCTAATCAGTCCGTAAGTCTATGTGTTTACTAACCTCTCAAAGAGCAAAGACCTGCAGTGCAGGCTGCCTTTCGGCTTCATCGCATGCCTACTCCCAACATCAGTCTCATGTGGGGCGCGCCGCTTGAAGTTCAAAGTCGTGGCCTACATCAACGCTGGCCTCCTCCTCGTCTCTAACGCGGTGCCAACCGTGAGCCTGAGCATCGGCGCCTGGTGGCGGATGAGGCTCGTCACACTTGGGGCTCGAGAGCCGGGGCCAATGTCTCCTATAGCTCCAGTACGCAACGGTCATTCCCAGCGCCGACCCGACGCACACGTCGTACACGTCGTGGCGGTAGTCCTCGCAGCGTGAGATGGCGATCAAGGCGGCGCCAACCAGCGGCATCAGGCAAAGCAGCGCGCGGCTGAGATCTCGCCCGCCCACGGCGTAGTGGAACACGTGCAGCTGCCCGGCGAGGAAGAGGCTCAGGAAGCCCAGGCCGGCAAAGGAAAAGGACGAGTGGCCGGACGGGAACGAGCGCCATCCATCCTGCAGCGTGTGGTCGTCCGTCGCGGTGCACACGTCCAGCGTCACGAGCACGTTGGGCTTGGTGTCTGGCGTGGGGTGGCAGCGGTCCAGCAGGTCCGGGCGGGGGCGGCCCACGGCATTCTTGATGATGTCGGTGAGGACGGAGCTGAGGCATATGGCGATGGCGAAGGAGAGGTACGTGACCTCGTGCTTGGCAATGGATGCTCGGGAGGCGAGGTTGCACGCGATGAGGATGCCCAGGGGGATGTACAGGGCGTAGACAAAGTTCATTGCTGCTGGGTGTGAGCTGCCCCAAAGGCCTCGTGAGAGATGCGAGGGTGGTGGATACGTACGCACGGAGACACGCTCTTGGCTGGCATGGGGGTAGGATATGTTGAGGTCGTTGACAAAGAACATGCGATGAAACGGCGTGACGAGGTTGACGATCTGCGATACGACGTCAGGGACGGGAGCCGCCTCGACGAGCATGCAGCAACTCACCAGGATCCACCCCGTGAGCAGCACGATGAAGCCGACGTAGTCCGGAGCATGCGTAGTCTATGGCCGTCAGTCCCAGTACTGGGGGGCGGAGATTGGCGCGACGTACTCTCCACAGCCTGCCCAAGGAAGACCTGGGAACCGTCGTCGACGACGAGCTGCCGCGCCGTGCCGGAGCCATCGTGGGCGCGTGAATGAGGCTGGCTCTCTCGCCACCCTGGAACTAGCACAATTGACTCGAAGCCATACGAAGATGCTACTCGGATACCTAGGACTGTGTGCTGAGGGCAGCTATAGGCGTTTAGGTGTGGGGATAAAGGAGTATGAGGCACGGGGTTGAAGCAATGAGCAAAGAGAGTGGATGAGTCTAGGAGTTGAGGTGGGCAAGCATCGTGGCTTGTGGAAATAAATCCCTGTGTCGGGTAGTGCCACCATAATGACTCGTCCAGCACAACGAACACACAAGATGATACAGTGTAGACAATTATGGACCAGAGCTTTCGCGGAATTTCCCCAATACAATAAAAATTCTATTTTGCAAAACCCAGAATCACTTGAAGTAGACGTGCGCAAGGCGCGGTCCATCGTGACACTGGGACTTGGTATAGGGTAGGTCGTGCTCGTTGGGTGTGACGCTGCCAGCCCCACCACTTCCTAAGCTCTCTTGGCTCTGTACTCGTAGTTTTTGACTGTTGACATCACCTGCACAACTGCATCACCAACGAGCCCGCGAAGTCGATTCCCAACCAGAGGATGCCGTTCGTGACCGTCAGGACAGCATGCTGAAGTCGACATACAAGCCGTCCGCGGCAGCAGCTGCAGCAGCAGCGCCCCTACCGCCAGGCTGGACCGAGCACACGGCGCCGACGAGCCACCCCTACTACTACAACGCAGCAACCAAGGAGTCGACGTACAAACGACCCGGCCTGCCTGTTGCGCAGCCCGCACCAGGACCGGCGACCGCATACGCGCCATTTCCTAATATCCCGAACCCCGCCGACCCCAACGTCGCCAACGCCTACCTGGCCCAGCTCAACCCGCAGGCCCAGTCGCATCGCGGTGGCTATGGCGGTGGACGCGGTGGACGAGGGGGCTTCGATGGACGGCCGCGACCGCAGCCGATAGACAAGCCGCGGAGAAAGGAGGCGATTCCGGGATGCGAGCCGTGGATCCTCGTCTACACAAAGTACTCGCGGCGCTTTGTCTACAACCCCGCCAAGAAGACCAGCTACTGGCGCATACCCGAGAAGCTGATGCCCGGAATCCTGGAGCTGGACAAGGCGCGGATACGCGGCAAGGTTGCGGGTGAAGCGGACGAAAACAAGGCGACCGAGGAGAAGAAGGACGAGGCAAAGAAAGACGAGGCAAAGAAGACGCAGGCGCATGACCCGCATGAAGGAGATAGTTCCGAGTACGAAGAGGTCGAAGTGACGGACGACGAGGACGGCGGCGAACTCAATGGAGAGCACCGCTCGAAGCGACAACGAACAGGCGATCCTTCCGGAGACGAACAGAACGGGCCGGTCGAGTTCACCGAAGCGGACATCGCGGCGCAGCTGCAGCTCATGGGCGACGAGTACGGGCTCGAGCCAGGGGACTACGACGACGGAAACATGGAAAGCTGGCCCGAGGGCACCGAGGGTGTAGCCTTTGCAGAAGAGGACGCAAAGCTCCTCTTCAAGGACTTGCTCAACGACTTCAACATCAACCCCTACAGCCCCTGGGACAAGCTCCTGGAAGAGGGCAAAGTCATCGACGACCCCCGATACACGGCTCTGAGCACGACCAAGGCCCGCAGGGAGTGCTGGGACGAGTGGATGCGCGAGAAGATTGCGGAGCGCAAGGAGCAGCGAGCGAAGCAGGAGAAGAAGGACCCCAGGGTCGCGTACATGGCATTCTTGCAGGAAAAGGCGACGCCCAAGCTCTACTGGCCCGAGTTTCGGAGGAAATACAAAAAGGAGGAGGCGATGAAGGACATGAAGCTGTCGGACAAGGACCGCGAGAAGGCGTACCGCGAGCACATCAACCGGCTAAAGATGCCGCAGGCGACGCTGCGGTCCGACCTGACGGCCCTGCTCAGGGCCCAGCCGATCCACCTGCTACACAACAAGTCGCTGTCGAGCGGCTTGCCGACACAAGTGCTCACCGACATACGATACATTTCGCTCGATGCCAAGGCGCGGGACCCGCTGATCGAGGCGTACGTGCAGTCGCTCCCGCCGCCGCCGCAGGACCCCGACGCGGCGGCCGAGGACGACGCGGAGAGGCGCAAGGAGCGGGAGGCGCGGGAGAGGCGGGAGCAGGCGCTGCGGGAGCGGGATCGCGTCGTGGAGGAGCAGAGGCGCAGGCGGGAGCGCGAGGTTGCGGCGAGCAAGGCGCGACTGCGAGAAGGGGAGCGGGAGATTGAGGTGGCGATGCGGGTGGACAGGAGGGGGCTGCAGAGGCAGCTGGCACAGGGGCAGGCAGATGCGGATGCGGGTGAGGATGGGGAGGATGGCTCGTCTTGAGGGCAAGACGACGTTGTTTATATACTCGCAGGTCAAGTTGTATGATGCGGTACTCTGACTTTACAGGTCGGCGAAGAAGCGGTCCGCTCGCCTCTGTACGTCTTCGGCACACGCCGCAATGCCCTCTCCCGTCGTGACCCCATGCTCGGTAACATAGTGATCAATAAGACCAGCAGACACCCACTCGAAGTAGACGTTCTTCACAGCCACGTCGCCCCCCTGCTGCGCACCCCCATCGCCCCAGCTGCGGGACACCTCGGCCGGGTCGTTCTCCTCGTGGCCCGGAGGGTCAAATGGCAGTATCTTGTCCGTGCCGGCCAGCGCGACGACCTTGACGCCCGGGGACACGTGCCGCGCGGCGAGCACGGCGGGCAGCGAGCCCGTCTTGTTGCTCACGTTGCCGGCGCGGTCGACGAGGTCGGCGCCGAGGAGCAGCACGTCGGAGGCGCGGGCGGCGAGGGCGGCGCTGGCGTCGGTGTGGACGGACACGTCAGTCTGGATGCCCCGATCGTGGGCAAACGCCGCGAGGGCGCGCGCCGTCTTGGCACCCTCGAAGAGCGGGCGCGACTCGAGGACGCGGATGTTTAGGGGGATGCCCTGCGCGAGGGCGTGGGTGAGGGCGGCGGTGATGGTCGACGAGGAGGAGAGTGTGACGATGCGGAGGGGCCCGGAGAGGGAGGGCGTCTTTTCCGCGAGGAACGCGACGAAGGCGTCGGCCATTGCGCCACTGGAGGCGAGCCTCTGCTGCGCAAACTGCCTGATGGCGGACACGGCGTCGTCGACGAAGCCCGCGGGGAGCCCGTCGTCGGCGCCGGACGGGAGCCGCGCCGCGATGATGTCGAGGCTCGCCAGCACGACGCTCAGCACCGGCGCGCCCATGCTCTCGCGCCCGTTCTTCCAGAGGTGCCAGCCCGCGAAGCGCACGTTGCGCCACCAGCCGTCCCGCGAGGCGGCGTCCAGCCGCGGCAGCACGTCGACGAAGGTGTCCAGCGCCACGGCCGCCAGCTGCGCGGCGCCGCTCGTGTGGTCCTCGCGCAGCGCGCGCAGCCCGCGCTCCAGCACGTCGGCGGCGCCGCGGCCCATGTCGACCTCGAACCACACCCGGCGCAGGCTCTCGAGCAGGCGCGGCACGCCGCCAAAGGCCGCGTCGTCGCGCACCGCCGCGGGGTCGAACCACGCGTAGCCCTCGTGCTCCCAGTCGATGGCGATGCGCGCCGCGGCGCCGGGCGCGAGCGCGAAGGCGAAGGGGTTGATGGTCCACTCGCGCCCGACCGAGGCGTCGACGAAGCTGTACGGCTTGCCCTGGCGCAGGAGGCGGAGCGACGGGGGCGCGAGGGTCGTCTCCTCGTGGAGCTCGCGCCAGGCCGTGGCGAGGGGGTCGGCGTCGGAGGCCTCGACGCTGCCCGAGATGGGCGCGTACTTGTGTCTGGGGGTGTCAGCGGCCGCAGCTATACGCGACGGAGACCGGGGAGACGCTCACTGATACGTGCTGACGTCGCCGCTGCGCTGGAAGAGCGCAACCTGCGGGCGCGCGGAGGGGTCGTCGTCGGGGTACTTGAAGATGAAGCTGCCCGCGACGGCGCGCTTCTGGAGGTTCTCGGGGGCCATGGTGGAGAGGGGGCGATGCAGGATGCGATGATGCAGGATACGATGGACGGAGCGCGGCCTGTGTAGCAGCGCGTGCTTTGGCGACATGGCGCTGTGAGTGAGTGAGTGAGTGAGTGAGTGAGTGAGAGAGAGAGCATGTGAGGTCGCATGTGCGACACCGCGACGTCACTGCTCCGCCAAGCCGCCGTAGACTCCGTGGTGACGTGGGATAGCTTCAGATATGAACTGATATTGCAATCTACTTCATCACATTTTGAGCGATCGCATTGTGTCACATTTTAGCGCTGCATTGAGCTCGTGCAAAGCTGTTGGCTATGGCCGACTAAACAACCAACATCACCAGTCACCACTGCAAGCACTGCAAGCACCCACAGGTTCATGGCCATCTTTCTATTTATCGAGGTGTATTTGCTCATTAACTCTTCATTACCGTCCAAGAGACATCCGTCGGTGTAGCCCTCTAGCGTCAAACATACCCAATTGTTGATATCGTAAAGCCACCTGTCCCCGTCAAACTCCGTCAAAAGCAATCCAGGACAAGATGCCCAATGGCACCGCTACTCCATGTAGCTGCTGTATATCGGCCAGTCGCCGCTCATCCACGTCATCAGCTCGTCGTACAGCACGGGGTCCTCGCCGATGACCATCGGCGGCAGCAGGTCGTAGTGGTGCTCGTGCGACAGCAGCGACGGGGCCACGCTCGGGGCGGGCGCCGGCTCCGCACCGAGCGCCATCGGGACCGCAACGGGGCCGGGCCCGGGCGCCGCCGTCAGCCGGCCGACGAGGACGCGCAGGTCGCGCAGCGTCTGCTCGCTGCGGCCGCCGTCAGAGTTGCCCTTGGCGCTCGCCTCGCGCATGCGCTCGACGGCGAAGTCGACGTCGTCCACGGCCGCGCGGAGCTCGGCGTCGTCCTGCCGGGCCACGACGAGCCCGCGCAGGATCAGGCACACGGCGGCGTTGAAGATGAAGTGCAGCCCCGCGTGCAGCAGCTTGCGATGGCCGTTGAGGGCGACGACGTGCCGCGCGAGGCGCATGTTGCGCGCGGCGGCGTCGATGCAGCGCCGCAGGTGGCCGAGGTGCGGGCTCGAGTCGGCCGACGGCGGCTGCGCCATGAGGCGCTCGGCGACGGCGCGCTTGACGGCCGCGTAGAAGAGCGGCCGGATGGCCACGACGAGCAGCTGGTTGTAGCGCATGTGCAGCAGGCAGCAAGCCGGGTCGCCGCTGAGCCCGTCCGGGCCGAGGCGCACGGCCGGCGGCAGCGTCGCCAGCCACTGCTCGAGCATCCAGATGGCGTTGTCGGGCTGCCGGGGCGCGGCCTCGCCCTTGGCGCCGTGGTAGGTGTTGCCAACGACGTGGCCCGAGATGCGCGAGAGCTCGACGTGCGCGCGGAGGCCGGCGGCGGGGGGCATCGACCTGCGGCGTCTTGTTAGCGGCCGGGGGCTCGGAGCGGGGCCGGGGGACGGCGGCGGGACTCACGGCGCGTCGGCCGGCAGCGGCAGCTGGATGGCGTCGTCGGTGATGGTCGGCGGCCGGCCCATGAGGCAGCTCAGCCAGCGGTCGAGGGCGTAGACGGACCAGAAGACGCGCTTGCCGCGCTCGTCGACCCAGCCGCGGTGCGCGCCGAGCATGATGCTGATGTGCATGGCGGCGGCGACGTACATGTAGGCGGCGTCGGCGCGGTTCGTCTCTATGAGGTAGAAGCCCATGAGGGCCAGCGCGGCGACGTCGCCGACGGTGCGGCGCTTGATGTCGAGCGGGTTGCCGAGCAGGAGGGCCGCGCGCGCAAAGTACGGCTCGCTGAGCGCCGAGGGGCTGTGATGAGCGAGCGCGTCGAGGCCCGCCGGCTGCGCCACGGTGCTCTGGCAGGCGACGGCGAGCGCGGCGTGGTAAAAGGCGAGGTGCCGGTGGTCGTCGAGGTCGGCGCCGGCGCCGGCGCCGGCGTCCGGGGCCCGGACTGGCAGCGCGTCGAGGTCGCCCCACCAGTAGATGCCGCCCGAGGCCCACGCGCCGCCGCCGTCCTGCACGAAGAAGCGCAGCTCGGCCAGCACGGCGCCGACGGTGCTGTCGGGCGGCAGCCACAGCGGGTTGACGTCCCGGGTGCCGAGCGGCCGCGAGTCGTAGGTGGCGTAGCGCCCGAGGCTGGACAGGAACGAGACGCCGTCGTCGTCGTCGTCGTCGTCGGAGGCGGCGGCGGCGGCGGCGGCGAGCGTCTGCTGCTGCTGCGCGCGCTGCTGCTCGTGCTCGGCCGTCGTCGTCGGCAGCGCCGCGCTCATCAGCTCCTTGAGGTGGTCCAGGAACGTCGCGCCGCTCGTCTCGCCGAGGTAGCGGCCCACACCGTCGAGGTCCTGCAGCAGCCGCCCGGGGCTCAGCACCGCGGCGGCGTCATCGTCAGTCGGCTCCGTCTTGACCGAGCTGGCCCCGGAGGGTTGCCCGCTGCCGGCGCCGGGCCCGGATGCGAGGCCGGCGCCGGCGCCCCCGGCAAAGGGGCTGGCCGACGACGACGAGTCCGGGCTCGCCGCGTGGTGCAGCAGCTCCTGGCGGCGCGTCGGGTCGGGCAGCGCGCCGGCGAGAGCCTTTTCGTAGACCTCGACCTTTTTCTTGAGCTCGTCGAGCTCCGTCTTGGGCACCGACACCTTCTCGACGAGGGCCGGGTAGACGCAGTCGCGGGCGGTGGAGGCGCACTGGCTGCAGGGCCGGTCGCCCGAGCACTTGATGCGGCGGACATTGCAGTTGTTGCAGCTGGGGGTGTCAGCACGCCTCTGTCCTTCGTTTTAGCTGCTTCGAGAGCTGACTTACGCCGTCGCGACTCGCTTGCGCTGCTCCGGCGCGACCTTGTGGCGCCGCGGGTTGACGGGCAGTCGCTGGGAGGGCCGCCGGTCGCCGTGGTCAAGCTGCATCTTGTTCCCTGTCAGGCACGCGGTCTCGGAGGAGGTGCGTCGGCGGCGACGGTGATGGTGATGGTGGTGGCGGTCGTGCAACGGCGGGGCTTCAAGCCATGCGAGAGACCAAACTGCTTAAGCTCTGTGTCCACGACAAGCAACCGGGGGGGTGGCATTCGAGGGGCCCCGGGAACAGGAGACGGCGCGGCGTACCTATATCGTCTTCTCGAGTCGCGGGGGGACGGGCTGTCACGGCCGCCGTCATCATCCCCCGCCGCGGCCGCGATAACCACTCCGAGACGGGATTCCGTGCTCGCGGGGAGGCCGTCGAGATGCGTGTGCCTTGCGTACGTGTGACGAGTGCGGCCTCGTAGGGCTGGCGAGGCACAGGCGAGCGATCTGGCAGCAGGCGGCGCGGCAGCGTGGTTGAGTTGGCCGCGGGCGTCTGCGGAGGGGGGATTAGAGGACGACGACGACGAGGGGCACGGGTGTTGGGAGCACGCGAGGCGCTTCCTCGCCCCGGTGAGGGCCAACAGGGGGCAAGGCACGCAAGCAAACGATATGCGTCTCGTAGTGTTCGTTCGTTCGCCAGTCAGTCGCCCCGGCTGCGGCTTCTCCGCCCGTCCCAGGTCGATTGGCTCACGACGCCCATCCCGCCTCGTCTGCGCCAATCCAGACACCTTCTCAGCGGCGGCTGCTCCGTCCCAAAAGTCCTCGCCGCCCAGGTCGCCAATCAGCGCCGCCATGTGCCTCGCCTGTGGCCGGAGAGCCGGGCCCTGGTCGGGACTAGCGGGCCCTTTGTCCGCGCCGCGTCGGCGCCATGTCCACGCACGCCATGTCGTGTCCAGAGGTAGAGGCTCGCGGCAGCTGCTTGCCCGTGAGATCTCGAGACTGACGGTGCTGGACTGCGGGGTGTCGTCGTCGCGACTTACGCGGTGACTCACGCAAGAGGACGTTGGACGCGTGCCGTGTAAGCCGTGGTATATGGCCGTTGAGAGCCACGTCATGGCCGTGATGCAAGCTCATCCCGTGCCTGCGCAGCGTCAAACTGTTGCTTCTTGATCGTCGCGTCGTCGTCTTCGGCGTCGTGGACTCTGCGAGCATCGGAGCTGGGTTTGTCAGCTGCCGGCCGTTGCGGCCGACCATCCCGGCCCGAGGCTGGGATAGCTTCATTGCGGCCCCATCGCTTGCCGGCCGGTGGGATTGCGCTGGAGATTGTCACGCGTTCAAAGGGATCAGAGGGACCGCGCTGCTGCTCTCGTTGCGTCTCAATTGCATGAATGGCCATGACGATGCCGACGTGAATGATCGCTCCCTAAACACTAATGCATGCCGTCTCTTTTTTTCTTTTTGCTTCGTTTTCATCGTGTCGTCCGTCCCGTTTTCCCCCTGCCTGTCTAGTCTAAATACGGAGAAGTCGTTCTACAACCCCCCCGAGATGATGCCCTCTCTCCAAGTCTTTTCGTTCGAATGCTCGTAAGTGCTCCGTGAGCTCCTCCCCGTCGTCGGGACTCTATTACTCCTTGTTGGACTTGTCTCCAAAGATCGACTCGACAATCTCGCCCGATCGCGTGGCGAGGACCGACAACAGGGTATCGCTCAGCTGCGCTCGGTCAGTAAAACTCATCGCCATGGAAAGGTGAAGTCAGACTCACCCCGTGCGTCCCCTCGCAGCAGCCCTGCAACCAGACGCCCGACTCGTCGGCCACGGCGCCCGGCGAGAACTTGATCTTGTAGTCGCGGCCCACGGCCATCTTGCGCTCGCCCTGCTCCGTCTCGACGTTCCACCCGCTGATGCCCTTGCCGAACTCGAGTCCCCGCGGCTGCGACTTGGGCAGCAGGTTCCACGCGCCGCGCAGCATCTCCACGTGCGCGCTGCGCTGGTAGCCCGTCGCCGCGATCACCAGGTCCGCCTCGAGCGTCTCCTCGTCGGCCGCGTCCACGAAGCCGTCGAGCGCGCTGTCCTGCAGGTGCTGCACCTTGAGCTCGATGCCCTCGCCGCGCGACTCGATGCTCGTGATCTGCCGCCCGCCCAGGATGCGGTGCGGCCACTGCGTCTCGTCGGCGCCGATCTCGCGCCGCTGGTCGTACATGCGCTCGTACAGCTCCTCGATGAGGTTGAGCCGCACCACGCCGTAGTTGGTCGCGCGCGCCTCCGTCAGCAGGTTGTTGCGGTACTTGGCCGACTTGGGGAAGAGGTTGTCAGTGTACTCGGGGTTGAAGACGGAGTTGACGCTGCACCGTGTTAGCCTCATCGCCCGCTCCCTGTAAGCCATCCGTCGTCGGGGGGTCACTCACAAGGGCGAGTCGTCGCTCGGCCGCAGGAACTCGGGCCGCATCACCAGCCACGTCTGGGAGTTGGGGTACAGGTGCTGCACGTTGTTGAAGATCTCGGCCGCGCTCTGGCCCGCGCCCACGACGGCCACGCGGTACGGGCTGTTGGTCTTGGGCAGGATCTGACGAATCTGGTGCGCGTACTGCGACGAGTGGATGATGCGCGGGTGCTTGAGCGGGAAGCTCTTGGGCAGCGACGGCTGCCCGCCCGCGGCGACGAGGACGTTGCGTCCGCGGTACGCGTGCGTCTGGCCCGTCGCGGCGTCGCGGGACTGCACCGTGAAACGGCGTACGGCATCGGCGCCGGTCTCGGGCGTCACCGACACGACCTCCTCGCCGAACCGCACCAGCCGCTCAAAGTGCGCCGAGCACCAGCGCAGGTAGTCCTCGTACTCGACGCGCGCCGGCAGGAACGTGCTCAGGTTGGTGAAGTCGACGAGGCGGTCCTGGCGGTGCAGGTAGTTGAGGAACGTGAACTCGGAGCGCGGGTCCCGCAGCGTGGCCAGGTCCTTGATGAAGGAGATCTGCATCTTGGCCCCCGGCAGCAGCATGCCCGCGTGCCACGCGAACCGGGCCTGCTTCTCCACGAAGAGCACCTTGGGCGCCGCGCCGTCCGGGAGCAGCTTCTTGCCCGCCGCGAGGGCGTCGTGCATGGCCACGGCGACGGCCAGGCTGGCGGGGCCGAAGCCGACGCAGATGAGGTCGTATTCGGAGTCGAGCGCCGCGAGCAGCAGGTACGGTGAGCTGATGTCCTCCTTGGCCGCCTGGCCATTCTGGCGATGGCCATTGGCGTGGCCGTTGCTGGTGTTGACGCTGCCGTTGCTACCGTTGGCCGTGCCGTTTGTGGCGTCGACGCCGTCGTTGCCGTTGAGGGCAATCTCGGCGGCGTCGCCGCTGTTGAGGGGGATGTCGCTGTGGGGAGACATATTGGGCGAGAGGCGGTTGAAGCACCTTCTCCTGTGTATGCGAGGATTGCTGGGATTGAGTCGCGACGTCGCAGACTCGTACTGTCGAGCGGGGGGGTATAAGACGAGTTGGTGTGTTACTACCGGAGCCGGTGATCTCTGCGAGGCCTTGTTGAAGCTTGCCGCGAGTTGCTTCTCGGGTATCGTCGTTGCTCGTCAGGTTGACTGATGGCAACGTTGACCTTGGTCCTTTCGTCTGCTCTCTTGGTCTAGTCCGGTCGGGTCTCTGATCCACGCCGCTGAATTCGACGTGAGGCTGTGTATGCCTGGTGCTGTCTGAAGGAGGGGCTTCCGAGGAACAGGAACAAGTCGCGCAACTTGGCAGCGGACGCGGCGCATAAATATGTACCAGCGCCAGAAGCCCGGCACCCGCACAGCTGTGGAAAGGATCTGCCTCGATTCCGAGTAATTTTAAAGTGTGGTGGTTCCATCAGCTCCTCCGGGTGGATGGGGACATGCAGGGACGGAGTGACGCCGCCCAGCACCACTCGCCAGAACCACCACTTACAGGCACTGGAGCCAACCCGAGACCAGCCGGGACGAAAGCACGATAGCGGAGAAGCGGCGGCGCTGAGGGATGCGCGCGTGGACGGTGGCCCCAATGCCGGAATAGCCCACGGCGCTTGCAGCTTGGAAGGCCACCTAGCAGCGAGGTGGATGTGGCCGGCCTGGGTTGTGGTTGCATTGGCCCCATCCGCCATGCATCCGTGGCGTCGTCCGGTTTCTCTGCCTTAGACGACGGAGTATTCGACGGTATATTCGCAGTAGGCACGTAGCAGTGCTAGCATCAACGGGCAGGAGGCTGTTCGTGGCAAGGGGGAGAGGGCGGACCGGCGGCGTCCGCTGCTCCTTGTTCTTGGTGAGGATCATCTACGTCAACGGCTTCGCACCGGTGTGCGCCTTTCTCGGCCCTATTGGGCATGGGGCCGCTGCGTGGCCGGTTTTCTGGTTCGACGGCACTCTGCTGCGCTCCTCGGCGGCATCGGCCGCCACTACAGATGTGGTCCGGCATGTGGCTGCGTGCCCGCGATGGCCTCTTCCCCTTGGACGAGGCCTCATCAAGGGGTGGCGAATTCGTGGACCGGAGCTCCACCGCTGGCGGCGAAATAGCGCGGACTGGTGCGACGCCCGGAGGGAATATCTTTGATCTGATAAGATGGAAGGCGTTCTGGGCCGCGCTGCGACAAGGGATGGCACAGACGTCGATAACTTTAATGTACATCTGACATGGAAGAGCCCAGATGGCACCAAGTCATGGGCCGACGGCGGATTCCTGTATCCCGGGTCCCAGGCATCACGTACGAGCACAGCCCAGGGTCCAACGTGAGCCCAGAGGACCAGTTTCACCGGCTTCCCGCGAGCCATCGGGTCAAGCCCTCCTCCCAGCGTCCCAGTGGCGCGAATGACTGGGTCGTCGCGACGACGCTTGTTCGTGTCAGTGGGGATGAGGGATTATCTGATGATCAGATAAAAAACGGATCTGATAAGATTTAGGCCTAGTCGTACCAGCACCAGGACCGGGTTCGCCCGTCGGACGAGCACGCACGCACGTCCCTGGACCAGACTCGAATGACAGCAATAAATTTTTTTCTTTCCTTCTCTCACATCTCCATCCCACTTGAGCCTTGATCAGGTCCCAGTCGAGAGGCTAGTCCTGCCGAGACGGCTGCGCACCCCGTAGACCCCGTCGTCGGGCGAATGGCACGTCGAAGCTGCCCTCTTCAGCTGCAGCGGCGAGAAAGGCAAACGACTTCCTTTTTACGTACGTGATTCTTTGCATAGAGAGGCTGGGACGGCCAGCCGAGGAACCCCACTGGCCGCGGTGGGGGTTTGCGACGGGGTTGCTGAAAGGGAGCGCTCTGCGAAACGCAACTCTATTGTGTTTCGACCGGCGTCTGCCAAGTTACGCTGTCGGTTTCCAGCGTGTCGAGACGGGCGGGCGAGAGCCACCGCTGGTTATACATACCTGATTCGGGCACTGTGGTGTGACATATGCTCGTAGGCGGTATTCCCACCGACACGGGCTCGGAGCTCAGGGGATCGGACTCGGCGCCTCGCTACGGGGATTCGGACATGATCGGTGGGAAGATCGTCGGTTTGCCGCGGCATGGGGGCTGCCATGTGGCTTCTTGGCGCCGTGAATAGATGCATGTGCAGAGGCGTCGAGGGGCCAGTTGCGAAACCCGACTGCCCGTACTGGTATATGCTGCCGGCGGTGTCGACGCACTCGCGCGGTGCCTGCTTGGTGGCGCCGTGCCCTTGAGAACGGGCTGCCGGAGCAGACAGCCTGATCGAGTTACCTCGATGTAAAGTCGCTGTGCATGCAGCCGATGAGGATTCCCGGGGGAGCACGACAGGAGCCGCCTATGCACGCACAACGTGTGTCGGGCTCCCTGCGCGGCTCCAGCGGTCCCAAGTGCAGTACACGTACGAAGTACTCGTACTCGCATCGCCGTTGGCATCATGAGACTCGCATTCGGCCGTGATTACGGTCTATTGCCGCGCCAGTTCAGAAGAGTATCCATCCGGTGGACTTGCTGTGGAGACCTGCCATGCTACCTTCATATGCTGTTCGAATACGAGATGCACGAGTGCCGCATCTCGTCCCAACTCCCGACGTGTGGCTCGGGCAGGGCCCTCAGCATGCTGGCCGGAATAGGACGAGGCCTCGGTCGCCGCGGAGTGCTCGGCTCGGAGCGAGACCTCAGACGACGGACAGCAAACGCGTTGATGAGTGACATGATGGATCACGTACTATGAACCGCAGTTGGCGCGCGGGGACGTTATTAGCGCACAGCTATGCGGGAGAGCGAATCCACAGCATCCATGCGATAGATTCACATTCACACACACACTCTCTCTCTGTTGTCTTCCCCTCCATGCCTCCGCCCACGTCCACCACCACCAGCCCCTCGGCATCCCAGAACCGTCTCTCACGCGTCACCGGACGTCGCATCCATCACATCATACCCACTGCAGATTCGCTTCTGCAAGGGTCGTCAGCTGATTGACCGTTGCTGCTGCAGCCCCTCCCGGGCTCATCCAAGCCATTCCTTGCACAACGGCCCACGCTGAGTAATTGCTCGCCTCTGACAGGCCCGTCTCCGCCCGCGGCAGATGCAGGCGGCGAGTCAAACCTCTCCCGTCTGTGATGAGCAGGACATGTCGCCGCGGGAGAATCATCAGCGCGCCCATTGACGGAGGCTCTAGATGCGGGATCGCCCTACCCGCCCCCCGTCCTCCCGTTCGGCGTCTGCCTCCCGTAACCCGTTAGTCGGGGCCGCTTACACTCGTGGCCCCAAGGAGGCTGCAGCAAAGCTCGGCTCCACGGTCCCAGACGGCTCTGCTCTGCAAGCTCTGTTCTGCATTCGGGCGAAACATTGTGCCGACGCAGCGTCCAGAATCAGATATTGCTCGTGTCTTTCCCAGTGCACGGCAATAGCAAGTCCTGGATTCGCCCTCAGAGCGTTGCAGTTGCAGCTTCAAGTCCGGCTGCCTGGTCTCGGTCTACAACCTAACGGCTCATCATGGACCCAACTGGCTTGTCCATCCTCAACTCAAATCCCATCAAGCTGCCTGGCCCGGGCCTGCTACACCACCTTGTCACGCCGCCTTGCCATCTTGAGGCTCTCGAGCACCTTTCCCACTCGAGTAGGACGTCGTACTCGTACCGAGACTTACACGATGCTGCCGATGACATCGCCAGGCTGATCACCCGCGCCCGGGGAGACGCTGGGCAGTCTGGCCCGGAGCTTGTCGTCCCAGTTCTCATCCCTCAGTCTCCGTTGCTGTACACCTCTTTCCTCGCGATCCTCAAAGCCGGTGGTGCCTTTTGCCCGCTAAACATCGATGCTCCGCCCGAGAGGATCAAGTTTATCCTCAAAGATGTCTCGGCCAAAGTTGTCCTCGTCTCCGAGGCCCTGGCGTCGAGGATACCTCCAGAAACCGGCGTCAGCACCATATGTGTTGATCGCATAGACAAGACCAGCATTCCAGACGCTGAGCATCGGAAACCCTCCCCTGAGGACCTGGCCTATGTCATGTACACGTCTGGTTCGACCGGTACCCCCAAAGGAGTTGGCATCTCCCATGCCGCCGCGACACAAGCGCTACTCGCCCACGACCGCCATGTCCCCGTCTTTTCCAGATTTCTCCAGTTTGCAGCGCCAACGTTTGACGTGTCCGTCTTCGAGATATTCTTCCCCCTATCTCGAGGAAGCACCCTCATCACTGTACGACGTGAAGAGATGCTGGATGACCTGCCATCTGTGCTTCGAGAGATGGAGGTTGATGCCTGCGAGCTAACACCAACTGTGGCTGGCAGCTTGCTTAGGAAGAGGCTGAACGCCCCAAAGCTGAAGCTCTTGTTGACCATCGGCGAGATGCTGAATGCCCCTGTCGTGGAAGAGTTTGGAGGTTCCGAGGGGAAAGAAAGCATGCTATGGGCCATGTATGGGCCAACGGAAGCTACAATTCACTGGTGAGTGCCTGGAAGCGATCCTTCTACAAGTTCACGTGCTGACATTGTCAACAGCACCCTGGAGCCTGCCCTCCTTTCAGCATCATCCACGGGCAATATCGGGACACCTCTCGATACGGTGTCTTGCTTTATCATTGAGCCGTCAAGTTCCCCTGAAGACAGCAGCAACTTCAAGATCCTACCCATAGGCGAAGTTGGCGAACTAGCTGTTGGCGGCTATCAACTCGCCAGGGGCTACCTTAACCGACCCGAGCAAACTGCTGCTGCATTCATTTCCTCACCGTACGGCCGGGTCTACCGCACAGGAGACCGAGCTCGCTTGACCGCTGCCGGGACGCTGGAATGCCTTGGCCGCTTGGCCGGTGGCCAAGTCAAGCTGCGTGGCCAACGCATCGAGCTTGGTGAGATTGAGCAGGTGGTTCTGAAAACGTCGGGGTGTCATGGCGCGGTAGCAGCTGTCGTGGACTCCAACCTTGTCGTTTTCTGTGCGGCCGACGGTGATGTCACGGAAAGCGCAATTGTGACAAATTGCGAAAAGTGGCTGCCCCGGTTCATGGTGCCTGGCGAGCTGGTGATGATGCACGAGTTCCCTCGGCTTCCCAGCGGCAAGGTCGACACTAAGCGGTTGAAGTCGCATTTCAGCCAGCGGAAACTGGCCGACTTGAACAATGAAGATGTCACGGACGGGGAGGACCAGGACATACTCCGTGTCTTGTCCGATGCTCTGGGCCTGAGAGTCAGCAAGGGGATGACACTTGCCTCTGTCGGTGTGGATTCTCTTGCAGCAATCAGGTTGGCGTCATCTTTGCGAATCGCGGGATTCAAGACGAGTGCTCCTGAACTGCTGAAGCAGAGAACAATATCAGATCTTTGCTCGACTCTCAGGGAACGGCAATCCACGTCGCTCGACCATGAACCACTCACCATTAGTCTGCTGGCGGACTTGGATCAACTCCTGTCGCATCGCCCAGAGTTGCAGAATATGGCTGCGAATATAGACGACATTCTTCCATGCACACCGCTCCAGTCGGCCATGTTGGCCGAGACCGCACAAAATCCAGAGGTCTACTGGAATGAGATGCAACTTCAGGCAGGCCCGGGAATTGCACCGGAACAAATTCAGGATGCTTTCCAACAAGTCGTCCGTGGAAATAAAATCCTGCGAACCGGATTCGTACAATGGCGCGGAGGGCATGTCGCGATCTTGTTCAAGGCTTCAAAACCAGCCAACATTCACATTGTGCAGAAATTCCAACATGCGCTCCCTCTGTCAATGGGTCTAGAATTATCGGCTCCATTTGGAGTTCAGATTCAAGAATCAGACAAGGGAATCGGGGCTCGATTACTCGTTCAGGCTCACCACGCCATGTACGATGGGTGGTCGATGGACATGATACTGTCCGATGTATCGGCGCTGCTGAACCAGACGCCGCTACCCTCTCGGCCACAATTTTGCGACGTCGTGAAATTTCACGCCAGGAGCTCCAGAAAGGAGGCTGATGATTCGGCCAGGATATTTTGGAGCCAGTACCTCCTGGGCTGGAACAAGACTCCATTTCCGAAACTGGCTGCCCGATCACCGGAGGCAAATGAAATCAAGACGATCAAAGACACTATGGATCTGGCCCCGGAGGTCGTGCGAGAAGATACCCAACACCGAGGTTTTAGTGCTCAAGTCCTCTTTCAATCCGCCCTGGCCTTCGTGTGGAGCGGCATCGTCGGAGAGCAGGACGTTCTGCTGGGGTCCGTCACATCCGGGAGAACAATACCCGTGGACAGCATCGAAAAGATACTCGGCCCTTGTATTGCTTCTTTGCCCGTGCGAGTGGACTTTAGCAGCATGGCTGCCAGCGCGGACGTCGTGAAAAGCGTTCAGGCGAGCAATCGTGCCATCATGGAGCACTGCACCCTGCCGCTGTCAGAGATCAAGAAGCTCGCTGGATTGCAACCTGCAGAGAGCCTGTACGACGTTTTGTTCGTGTACCAGGAGTCTCTTGACACAAAAGAAAAGGGGAACCAGCTGATCAAAGAAGTGGACCACCTGGACCGCCTTGAAACGAAGCTGCTGCTCGAGATCGAGCCACGAGGCAGCGGCTATGCCCTTCAGATGACGTATCATTCTGCTTCATTTCCGCCAGAATTCGTCACGTATTTCATGCAGCAGCTCAAGAGCGTGTTTCAGAGACTTCTCAACAATCCTGACGATTCCAGTCAGTCGACAAAGTCATCTGTGCCCTCAGGGCTGTCTGTTCACAATGAAAACCCGGAAACCCTCCAGGGCACGCGGGATCTCGCCATGGGGTTCGAAGAGACTGCAAAAAGAATACCCACGGCCAACGCTCTGTGTTTCAACATGTCATCAAGTTCATCCGCTCCTCGAATCAGCTCATTGTCGTATCAAGAGTTGGATGCGGCCGCCAACAAAACAGCCTATTTTTTACACAGTTCCACAGTCAAAATTGGCGAGGTTGTTGCCATCATCATGGACAAGTCACCATTGCTCTATACTTCCATCCTAGGCATTGTCAAAGCAGGATGTGCTTACCTGCCGATCCTTCCAACCACTCCTGTCGCGCGAGTACGTGAAATCTTCAGGCAAGCGCGGGTAAAGCACTGTCTTGTAGACAGCGCCTCATACTCGACCTTCACTTCCATTGAAGATATTCGCTTTCTGGACACGGAGGCCACGTCTTTGCAACCCTTCTCGGATGAAAATTTGGACATCCCTCCTGATCCAGAACGCCTTGCCTATGTCATCTACACATCCGGAACTACGGGGCTCCCAAAAGGTGTGGCCGTAACGCAAAAGAACATCGCGAGCAACATTGCGCACCTCCGGTCAATTTATCCCGCGTCTTCCCCGAGGCAGCCTCACTTTCTCCAGGCTTGCTCTCAAGCCTTTGATGTCTCCGTCTTTGAGATCTTCTTCGCATGGCACGCCGGCATGTGTCTCTGTGCTGCAACGAATGATGTCCTATTTGAAGATTTGGAGAACTCAATCCGACAATTGGATATTACGCATTTGAGCTTGACGCCAACGGTTGCATCTCTGATAGACCCAACAAAGGTACCAGGTGTCGAGTTTCTGGTTACAGCGGGTGAGCCAATGACCTCGTCCGTCCTGAACCGCTGGGGCGACCGCCTTTGGCAAGGATACGGGCCATCCGAGACGACAAATATCTGCAGTGTCAAAAGAATGGCGCATGGCGAAAACATTGAGCATCTTGGCTGGGTATTTGCAAACACATCTGTGTTTGTGATGTGGCCTTCCAGCCTGGAGGTCGTCCCCGTCGGGTGGGTGGGCGAGTTCTGCTTTGGTGGCGATCAGGTCGCTCAAGGGTACCTGAATGAGCCTCGCCTCACAGCTGAGAAGTTCGTTCAGCATCCTCAGTTCGGAAGAATATATCGCTCCGGAGACATGGGGCGCATGCTCCCTGATGGATCTCTGGTCATTCTCGGTCGAATCGATGATCAGATCAAGCTGCGAGGGCAACGTATCGAGGCCTCTGAAATCAACAGCATCATGACAAGCACAGACCTTGCAGATTCGACAGTCACAATGTCAGTTCGGCGGAGAAACGGTGCAGCGGACCAACTTGCTTCCTTTTATGTGCCGCCCGGGGCCAACACCGAGTATAAGACCCTCGAAATTGCACCAGAAGCCAATCGCATGATCTTCGCAACTCTGCGGTCTCGGGTGCCCACGTACATGGTCCCCTCGTATCTCATTCCCGTGTCGCAGATTCCTCTCACTTCAAGCGGCAAGGTTGATCGACGGCGTCTTCAAGCAACTTTTGAGGAGCTGACCCAAGCCTACCTGGAGAGCACTTCTTTCACTACGCAAACTACTGATGACGACGCTGGCTGGACTGAGATGGAGTCAAGCATTGCGGATGTCATCTCAAACTTGACAAAGACGGCCAGAGCTGACATTGGCCGCTGGACACCGTTTGCCGCCCTCGGAGTGGACTCCATCTCAGCCATTGAGATTGCTCGCGCTCTGAGCTCCGACCTTGGGGCTCGGATTCCCATCTCGGATGTTCTTCAGAATTCAAGTGTCGCCCAGCTTAGCAAATCCCTAGAGAAGAGGGGAGTCAATCCTGAAGCTGCGCACCAAGTGCCCGACATGTTTGTGCCAGCATTCGCAAATGAAGTCCGCAGAGCTTTTCCCCAAGACCATGCTGCCATAGAAGAGATTCTTCCATGCACACCCCTTCAGGAAGCCATGCTGTCCCAAGGGCAGGGGAGCTATTACAACAAGATTCTGCTGCGTCTCCGCATCTCAGCTGACTACATGAGAGAGTATTGGGATGAGATGACACAGCGCCACGGGATTCTCAGAACCTGCTTCATTACGACGAAGAATGCCGCACATCCAATCGCACAAGTGGTGTTGAAGAATTGGAAGACTACATGGAAGACATTTGATGTGCATGTGCCTTCTCTTGCTGGAGCGGCCCATGAACACCTCGCGTCTCTCCCTGAGCCTTTAGACTCTGAGCTTCCGCCCCTGTCGTTTGCGTTCATACGGTACAAAGGATCGACTTTCTTCTCCCTCATATGCCACCACGCATTGTATGATGGTGTCGCCATGGAGAACCTTTGGAGAGAGGTGGAAGCCTTGGCAAACGGTCGCACCCTTTCGCCTCCTGTGCCATACAAGCCGTTCATACAGCAATCCTTGAGTCTACCGGAAGACACTGACGCATTTTGGGCCGATCAGTTTCGAGGATTTCGGCCCTCAACCCTGTTTTCTCGCTTGGCAGGGTCGGACATCAATCAATGCACTCACACTACGTCTCTTGACATGTCGTATGGTGAAGCCCAGGAGCGGCTGAGGTCACTAGGAGTCTCTTTGCTTTCTGCCTGCCAGACAGCCTGGGCAAACGTTGTAGCCATTGCGTACGATGGCCCAGATGTCGCATTTGGCAACGTTGTGAGCGGCCGCACCTTGGACATCGATGGGGTCGATCGACTGGTCGCTCCCTGCTTCAACACGATCCCGATACGCAAGGACTTGTCCAAAAGCTCCCAAAACATTGACGCTGTGCGATACTTTCAACAGCTATATGCCGAAATGCTTCGGTATCAATTTACATCTTTGCGACGGGTCCAGAAAGTCGCCAACTGCCTACGGCGGAGCCTGTTTGATACTCTTCTACTTCTGCAAAAGCCGTTGCAAGACATGGACGAGAGTGTCTGGACATTGGAGGAGGACTCTGGAAACATGGATATACCCCTGGTCTGCGAGGCGGTGCCTTGCCCAAACCTCAACTCCATTGTCCTGAATGTACACTACGACATTGGGATCGTCTCGAGCGACATTGCGACAACCATGGCTGACATCTTCAAATACGTGTTTCGGCGGTTGATCGACCTTCCATTCGCGAGCATGGTCGACAGAAGCACTTTACTGCTCTCTCTAAAGTCGGGGCTCAAGGACTTGGTGCCGAGGCGAGAGAAGCCTGAAGATGCAGACCAACAGCGGTTCGACACGGAGAACTGGACCGACACTGAGAAGGCGATCCAAGAGGTCATTTCAGGACTGTCTGGGGTACCCGCGGCCAAGGTTTCCCGGCACACGAGCATTTTCCACCTCGGGCTAGACAGCATCAACGCCGTCCAGGTCGCGTCGATGCTGAGGCAAAGGGGATTCAAACTATCCGCGTCGGATGTAATTGAGTGCTCTAGTTGCGCAAAGCTGGCAAGGCGAATGCATCATGACCCGGAACGGGGTTCCGGGACACAGTCATTTGACCTTTACAAGTTTGCGCGAGATGTGTCCCCGCAAGTCAACAGCAAAGCGCCGGTTGTTGGCCAGGTTGAAGCGACTCTCCCGTGCACTGCAGTACAGTCTGCCATGCTGGCGTCCTTTATACAGTCACAAGGACACAACTACCTCAACATGCTCACGTACAAGATCGATGATTCTATTAAAATGGGCGATTTGGCGGAGGCATGGAGGACACTTCAGCGCAGGCACCCGATGCTTCGCACAGGCTTTGTTTCTGTGAGCCACAAAGACAGCGCGTTTGCCATGATCCGACAGCCTGCTGCTTCGGCTGTTGCACCGGTTGAATGCATTGGCAGCGGTGGGTTTGGGACATATGACTTGCAGCAATGGCAAAAGGAAGCACGCGCGTCTCTTCTGCTAAACCTCCACTTGCCGCCATGGAAGGTTACATTGGTCGGAAATGGTACTGGGCTCACAATGAATCTTCTTATGCATCATGCCCTCTACGACGCCCAGTCTCTGGACGAAATACTGGATGCATTGTCGTCTTTGTTGCGGGGGAAAGAGTGCAGCTTCTCGCGAGTTGAAACAGCGCTAGCAGAGATTCTGTCTCGAAGTATGAAGGGCGAGGAAGAAGCCAAGAAGTTCTGGGAGAAACATGCAGGTAACAGCGTGGTCAACAAGTTTCCCCTCATGACGCCTCTAAGGGAGGCAAAGACAAGTCTCCTAACCCACGAAGCCACCTCTTCGATACCTTTCAAGCTCCTCCGCGAGGCAGCCCAGGGACTCGGTGCCTCAGTGCAAGCCGCGATACAAGCAGCCTGGGTGCGAGTGCTGGCATCATATCTTGGGGAGAGCTCCGTCGTTTTCGGTGTCACAATGTCGGGGCGGACCACTGACGAGACCCAGGCCGCGTCATTCCCATGCATCACGACCGTGCCCATTGTGGCTGCAAACACGGAGTCAAACAGAAAGCTGATCCAAATCATGATGGAGTACAATACGGAGCTACACAAACATCAGTTTGCTCCCTTGAGCCACATTCAAAAATGGTTGGGACATCCTGCCACTCCGGTCTTCGATACCCTCGTTGTCTATCAGAAGAGAGGCGGTGAGGCCGTAGCTGGGCCGTGGAGCCTCGTGAAGGATGAGGCAGTGGTTGAGTACTCTGTTTCTCTCGAGGTTGAGCCGACGGAAGACGACAAAGTACGCCTATGCATTACATATGCAGGCGACGTCATGCCTACGGAACAGGCACGCCTTCTGATCCAACAGTTTGACGCTATTTTGGGCCATCTTGTGTGCGAGCCGGATGGAAACGAACATGACCTGTACAAAAACAGACCGGATATCTTTGCAATTACGCCGGCGGCGATACCAAACATGACAGCCCCGGTAGAGTTTCTGCACCAGTTTGTGGAGTGCAGGTCCGCAACTCACCCCGACTCTACCGCTCTGGAGTTCGTGAGCAGCTACGACAGCGGATTCATGGCTATGCGAACCTGGAGCTACAAAGAGCTTGATCTCATTGGAAATCGCGTTGCCAATATGCTGCGGGAGAGCACAAGTCCTGGAGATATTGTGGCAATTCACTTTCAGAAGTGTGCGGAAGCGTACTTTTCCATCCTGGGCATTCTCAAAGCTGGCTGTGCCTTTGTCGCCCTCGACCCAAATGCTCCAAAAGCACGGAAAGAGTTCATATTGGGCGACTCCCAGGCAAGATGCCTCTTGACGGACGGCGAAAGCACGCTTGACTTTGACGCTTCGACCAGGCTCCTGCGGATCAGCGAGGAGTCGCTGCAGACGTATCCCGACAGCCGCCCTGATATTGGTGACAACTTCACACCTGCCAATACGTGCTACTGTCTCTACACCTCTGGAACGACTGGAACACCCAAGGGATGCGAGATCACTCACGAGAATGCAGTTCAGGCAATGATGGCGTTCCAAGAACTCTTCAGAGGACACTGGGCCGAAGACTCACGATGGCTGCAATTTGCAGCACTGCACTTTGACGTCTCTGTTCTCGAGCAATACTGGAGCTGGTCTGTGGGAATTACCGTCGTCGCTGCGCCCAGAGACTTGATCCTGGATGACTTGACTGGCTCGATCAACAAGCTCGGGATAACTCACATCGATCTAACCCCAAGTCTGGCCAGATTGACGCATCCAGACGAGATGCCCAGCCTTTGCAAAGGCGTGTTCATCACGGGCGGAGAGCAGTTGAAGCAGGAAATCCTCGATGCTTGGGGTTCGGAAGCCGTCATCTACAACGCATACGGCCCGACCGAGGCCACGATCGGGGTGACCATGTACCAGCGCGTGCCAGTCAACGGCCGGCCCAGCAACATTGGGCAGCAGTTTCCAAACGTCGGCTCCTACGTCTTCCGCCCAGGAACAGAGATCCCCGTGCTGAGAGGCGGAGTCGGCGAGTTGTGCGTCTCTGGCAAGCTGGTGGGCAAGGGGTACTTGAATCGCCCGGAGCTTACAGATGAACGATTCCCCACCCTTGCCGAGTTTGAGGAGAGAGTATATCGTACCGGAGACCTGGTCCGCATCCTGCATGACGGGTGCTTTGACTTTCTGGGCCGTGCCGATGATCAAGTCAAGCTGCGCGGGCAGCGACTGGAGATTGGCGAGATCAATCATGCCATTCGGACTGGAGCGCCAGACGTACAGGATGTTGCGACAATCGTGGTACGGCAAGAGTCGATCAGCAAAGATGTGCTCGTATCATTCCTGGTCGGAGAGTTGAACGGCTCACAAAGCCTCTGCGCTCTACCCGACACCGATGGCCTTGCCATAAAGGCCAGGGCGGCCTGTCTAGAGCGACTCCCAGGATACATGGTCCCAACATACTTCCTTCGCTTACCGTATATACCTCTCTCGCCAAACAATAAAGTAGAGGCAAAGGAACTGAGGGCTTTGTTTGGGAGCGTTTCGCACGAGCAGCTCATGAAGGTCTCAGCTGCTAGCACACCGTCGGCGGATTCCCGTCTTGACAGGCGTGCCCTGCACAAGATCATTCATGTCCTGTCCGAATTCAGCAATGTACCAGAAGGGGGCCTCTCGCCGTCCATCAGCATTTTTGACCTGGGGGTCGACTCGATTACTGCCCTGCAGCTGTCGATGCAACTGAAGACCGCTGGCTTTGAAGCCACCTCGCCTGCCATGCTGCTCAGATGCCCCATCATCGCGGATCTCGTTAGGGCCCTGTCCGCAGAGCCGGGGGCGACGCCACAGACCGACTTGGTGCGAGAGGCCAAGCAAACCATACAGGCCTGCCACCACAGATATCGCCCCTTGGTGTGCCGCGAACTTGGCGTCGGGCCTGGCGATATTGAATACATTGCGCCCTGCTCACCGCTCCAGCAAGGCATCCTATCCAAGGCCATGACGGGCGAGACTGGAGGGGCATATTTTAACTCTTTTGAGCTTTGCCTTGACGGCGGTGCATCTGTGGATCAAATACAGCAGGTCTGGAGTCGCCTCATTGAGTCCCATGCAGTCTTGAGATCCGCGTTTGTCAATACCTCGGACGGCCACGTTCAAGTTGCACTGAAGCGCGCAGAGTGGCCGTGGCAGGAGTATACAGCAAGCTCTAAGACTGAGGCTGCTTCCATCTCGGAGAAGACAAGGCAAGATTGGATCTACAGGAACAACCACCACGTGCTCGACCCAGTCCAGACCATCCTCATTCGCGGGCCGGACTGCGAGAGGATCATCATCCACATTTTCCATGCTCTTTACGATGGCAACAGCTTCGAACTCATGAATCAGCACGCCGCCGCTCTATACCACGATACGCAACCGAGACTCGGTCCCTCATTCATTGAAGCCTTGGCCCATGGGCCGTTATGGAGGCATGACCACTGCCAGCAGTTTTGGGTTGAATACCTGCGTGGCTGGGCCTTTTCACCGATACCGACGCTGCCGCACTCCCCGGTTGGAACGGGCGCTGTCTCATTGACCCGAACCATCTCTCTGGACCAATTTGAGAAAATGCGCACTCAACAGAACGTCACGCTACAGTCTGTCGTGCTGGCTGTCTGGGCGTTTGTCCTTCAGAAGCACCTAGCCAACAGGCTGACAATCGGCGTTATTGTCGCTGGCAGGTCAATCGACGTACCTAATGTCGAGCAGACCATCGGTCCTTTGTTCAACACCGTTCCATTCTTCAGCAACACCATGCGGGGGCATACTTGGGCATCTATGATTCGCGAATGCCACAAGTTTAGCACCTCGATCATGCCCTTCCAGCACGTGCCGCTGAAGAGCATCCAGAAATGGTGCACCGGAGGTCGGCCTCTCTTTGACAATCTCTTCGCCTTTCAGCTTGAGCAGCCCAGTCCGGACAGTGAGGACGTCCCTTGGACTGTCGTGGATACGCCGAGCCATCCCGACTACCCTCTGGCTTTCGAGGCTACGCGGACGCGCGCAGGCGAGCTTCGTCTATCCCTTGTTGCGCAGAGCCAAGTTGCTGATTCAACGCTGCTCGAGTACATGCTTGACCAGGTTGGAGACGCCATCGCAACCGCACAAGCGGAGGCACTGCTGGATCCCTCAGCAGACAGCGAGACCGATCTTTTCGAGGAGACAGCCATGGATCCTGCAGGTGCTGCCGATTCGAGTATCACGTCTGACCATTTCATGTGGACAGAACAGGCTCTCGCCATGAGACAGGAGATTGCCACCCTTACAGAAGTTCCTGTTGACGATGTCAATGCGACAACAACAATGTTAGAGCTTGGCCTCGACAGCATCGACGCCATAAAGCTTTCGACGAGACTCAGAAGGAAGGGCGTTCAGCTATCTGCATCCCAAATTATGCGCCATCAGACAATTCTGCGTTTAGTTCAAGAGGCTGATAGTGCCGAGCCAGAGCATGCACCAAGACCAACAACCGACAACCGTCTTAAAGATATTCGACAAAGGCTACATGTCCAGGCTTCAAATGCTGGAATAGACTCGAACTTTGAGTCGATATCACCTCCGACTGCTCTTCAAGAGTCCATGGTTGCGGGCATGGTGCAGTCGGGCTTTGAGTGGTACTTCAACCACGATATTCTCGAGGTTGCCGACGGCGTCGACATGGAGAGGCTTAAGGATGCTTGGGGTACAGTGATCAAGCAGTCGCCAATCTTGCGAACTGGGTTCGTTGAGATCGACGATGTATCCTTGGACATGGCGTACTGCCAAGTGGTATTCCGAGACAGCTTGCCCCGTATCAAGACCGTGGCACTATCCGACTTGTCTGACCTGCGGACGATAACTTCAGAGGCGACCCAGCTGGCTTTGAAAGGAAAGGGCATGAAGAACCTCCTTCAGCTCACCTTTGCAGTACTTGACCAGCGACGCTTTGTGATTCTATCCATCGCCCATGCCCTCTACGACGGGTGGTCCCTCAGCCTTATGTACCAGGACTTGGAGGCAGCATACGAGGGAGTCGCAAAGTCAAGGCCATCTGCCGACTCATTTGTATCGCGAGTGCTTGCATCCAAGACAGAGGAGGCGCAAGCGTTCTGGGGCAACTACCTCGACGGCCATTCCCCGAGCATCATGAGTGGGAACGAGACCCCTGCAGAGGCCACACCAGACCGTTTGTTCAGAACAGAACTGTCGTCGATCAGAAGCCTATCTGAGGTGACCGAGTATTGCAAAAAGAGGGGAGTCAGCTTGCAGGCTCTTTGCCTCGCATGCTGGGCCATGGTCGTAGCCGAGCACACGCAATCCCTCGACGTCGTCTTCGGACTCGTCTTGTCCGGTAGAGACTTTGAGGGCGCAGAGGACCTCATGTTCCCGACCATGAACACTGTAGCAGTCCGTTGCATCCTGCACGGGTCAGTCTCCGGCTTCCTCACGTACCTGGAAGAGACCATATCGGATATACGTGATTTCCAAGCATTTCCCCTCCGAAAAGCCCAGGCGGCTGCCAAGCTTGCGAGCGCGGACATTTTCAACTCACTGTTCCTACTGCAAAAGTCTCCGGAACAGGCCGCGTCTTCGAGCCGTCTGCTAAGCTCGGTTGATGGATCGTCGGCGGTCGACTATCCCGTCTGCGTGGAAGCTGAACCCGCGGGCGAGCAGTTAATCTGGCGGATCGCCTGTCAAGCGCAATTCTTCTCGCAGGAACAGACGGAGGGCTTGGTGAAGAAGCTGGACCAAGTCTTGCGATTCGTGTTTGAGTCCGAGACTGCAGACCTGTTGTCGTTTCATGGCGATGACGTGTCGATTTGCGGCATGCCCGCGGTGGCTATCAAGGAAGCCCATCCAGTCGATGACATGTGCACGAATATCCAAGGACCCGACAACGACGAACATTGGGGAGAAACGGCAATGGCTATACGAGACGTCCTCAGCATAGTCTCCGATGTTCCCGTTGCGTCCATCAAACAGTCATCAACCTTGTATCACCTGGGCTTGGACTCCATCAGCGCGATCAAGGTGTCGATTCTCCTGCGCAAGAAGGCAATCCATCTCAAGCCGAGAGAGCTCGTAACGTCCGCAAGTCTCCTGGAGATGGCAAGCCAGGCAAGATTGACAGACGATTTCGAACAAGAACAATCGCAGACACTGCCAGCCTGGACACCACCATCCGACGTCGATGTGGACAAGCAGCTCCAAGAATGCGGCTTGCCAGATGACACCATCGAGGCGGTGCTTCCTGCGACGCCGATGCAGGTGCACATGTTGACTGCGTGGCAGAACAATGAGGGCTCCGTGTTTTTCCCCGAGTTCTACTATCGGATCGACGGCGATGTCGATCTTGCCCAAGCCCACGACGCATGGCAGTCTCTTGTTTCCGAGGTGCCCATGCTGCGAACACGCTTCGTCGCCACGGGGTCCAGAGAACTGCCATGGCTCCAAGCCATCGTCAAGAAGGAAGCACTTCTGTCAGGACGCGTGTCGCA
This sequence comes from Tolypocladium nubicola, assembly GCA_024340505.1. Taxonomy (NCBI): domain Eukaryota; kingdom Fungi; phylum Ascomycota; class Sordariomycetes; order Hypocreales; family Ophiocordycipitaceae; genus Tolypocladium; species Tolypocladium nubicola. The sequence goes on from JALHCA010000142.1 coordinate 39,421, forward strand.
GCCTCTGGTACACCTGAGCACCACGAGGGATGACGTCGACCAAACGTTGCTGCTCCGGCTCAGGATTCACCATGCATTGTACGACGGCGTTAGTCTGCCGGCCATCATGTCGCAGTTGTGCGACTTGCTTAACAACGAAGCTGGCAGAAGCGTGCAAGACATCTCGCAGTGGGCAAGGCACTCGATCCGGCCAACCCTCAAAGATGCTCAGGCGAGCAGACAAGCGTTTTGGACCAATTACTTGCGACAGGGCCTCCCGACGGGCCACTCGGTGTCTCCGTCTCTAGGGGGCGTGTCTCGCACTTCATATCTCGAAGAAGCAGCCATTCGCGAGGTTTCCCAGCTTCGGAAGGTTGCGTCGCTGCATGGGATGAGCTTGCAATCGCTCTTCCTCGCTGCGTATGCGAAAAGCCTTGCCAAGCAGACCACGGAGAACATTTCAAGCAGAACATCCGTCATCTTCGGCATCTACCTGGCCAATCGAACAACAGACCACGACGCTCCGCGACTCGTACATCCGACGCTCAACCTGGTTCCCCTCAAGGTCGAACTTGGCCATGATGAGAGCTTGACGACCGTGGCAAAGACCATTCAAGACGATATACACACCATCAGCTGCGATGGAAGAGCAGACGTGGGCATGTGGGAGATCTTTTCATGGACTGGCGTCAAAATAGACTCGTTTGTCAACTTCCTCAGCCTGCCGGACGAGCAAGATCCGAGCCCCAGAGAGATTGCATTAACTCCTGTACATGATGCAGAGGCTCCGTCAGGGGGCAATTGCGAATCATTAAATCTCCTTGCTCAGCCCTGGCTGCTGAGGAACGCAGTCAGGGACGCCTTCCCGGTAAGTCATCGATCCCGACTCTTGTCCGTCCCAAACCTTACTGACACGATTGACAGGCATCCGTGGATGTAGAAGCGTCAATGAAGGGTCAAGGGTTGGCCATTGGCGTATTTGGGCCGCGTGAGTGTGTGTCTGACGAGTCGGCCGCGAAGATGGTCACCAACATTACGTCCTTCCTCGACGATGCGAGCGTTGCTCTCATCTACAAAGAAACATATAGTTCAGCGTCTGCAGTGTCATGAAGACAAGGAAACAAGAGTTATTCATTATATTTACATGTTTTATGCTGGATTCCTTATGACTCCAGCCGGGTAATCTAGTTTAGCCATTTCTATTTTTGCATACGAGCGTCTGTTTACCTGCCAGCACATGACCCAAAGGTCTTCTATTCGCATTTTGCAGAGCCAACATGTTATCCAGACCTCATTCCGGGAAGAGAATCAGATTGGCAACTCGAGCTACCTCGGTCTCCGAGTTGGGACCCGCCATGCTGGCAACTTCCCAGGGCGCAAAACCCATGGCTCGTAAGGCAGCCGAACCACCCTCGTCTGCAATCTCCGTTTCGCCGGGCCGGACGTCCGGATCCTCGGCGACAATGCCCTGGCCAGACGAGTCAAAGTCCGGGCCGGGGTGGCCGCGCTGGAAGGCCTTGCGCTGGCGCGCCAGGTACAGCGCGTTGGTCGGCGTAAGCGGCGCGGCGGGGATGTAGACCAGCATGCTGATGTCGTCGGTGCCCCTGCTGCTCGGCGTCCCCATGCCGTGGTCACCGTTGTTGGATATGTGGTACGGCAGATCTGGGTGCCAGAAGATGTAGTCGCCGGGCTGGAGTGTGGGCAGAGTTACGAGGCTGCTCCGGAGGTGGAGGTGCGGGTGCCATCGCTCGGTAATGCGCTGGGCGTGGCCAGGCACAGCGCCGTGGATGATGGTGTCTGGGTCGCGTTGAAGCTCCCAGTTGCTGGGAGCGAGGTAGGCCTCCCATTCCGGTCCAGACGGCGTGGCGGGAGCAGGGAGCCGGGGGCTAAAGAAGGGCCGGAGCAGGTAGTATGCCGTGGCAAGCTTGGGCGACGGCAATAGCCGCAGCATGCCCGGCTCTATCGTCGACAGGGCAAGCAGGCCTTGAAACATGCGGAAGATGGAGCAGGCCCCGTAGCCGTTGTACAGGTCCGTGGTGGAACGAACGCGGCTGGCACACTCCCAGGGGTCGTACTCTTCCCAGCTGCCGTGAAAGATGCGGTCATACGTCCCGCCGCGGCCGTAGCCGTCGGGTTCCCAGCGCTCGAGCGAGCCGTTGTCGACTTGGGCAATGATGCCGGCCGAGGACTGCAGGGCGTTGATCCAGTCGTCGGCGGACTGGGGGGCGAGGAAATGTGGTTGGGAAGCATGTTGCTGCTGCTGTGACGGAGGCTGCGGCCAGGCGTAGCTTGACGGCGTCGGGGGCGCAGGCGTATTGGTAGGATTAGACCCCGAAGCGCTCGTGTCGAAGCCGCCGCCGTGAACCCGGATGCGGTCCACATAGGTGATGGGCAGGTGCGTGGCGAGGCGGTCGTCCGTGCCGTCGCCCCAGAGGCTCATCATGAAGTGCTGCGCGAGGAGCACGTTCGGATGCGCCCGGGAGCGGACCTGCGCCGGCGTCCAGAAGCAGTCGAAGCACGTCGGATCCTGCCTGGGGGCGCGGAAGCGCGTCGCGCCGGCCGCGCGGGTTCCCGCAAGCGCCCCGGCGCCGGGCCCGGGGCTTCGGGGCCGGCGGCCATCCAGGTAGCCGACGGTGTCTCGGACGGCCGACTCGGCCGCCTGGCGCGGGAGCACCTTGCGCACGACGCCGACGCCGTAGCGGCGCAGGTCGCGGCCGAACCGGGCGGTCTGGGCCGGGTCGTCGAGGTCCGCAAACTCGACGGACGGGATGAGGTGCGCGCCGAGGCACTCGATGTGCTCGACCTCGGCGCGCAGCGCGTGGGTGAGCCGCGCCCAGCAGGCCTCGAGGTCTGCCTCGTGGCCGGCGATGAGACTGCGCTTGATGCGGGCGAAGCGCTGCGGCAGCGGCACGGGGTCTGGGCCCCAGAAGGAGAGCGCCGGGGGCTCCATGCTCTGCGGCATCGTGGCCGCCGACGGCGAAGGGGGTGTTGATGAGGTGGCGGCGGAGGCAGAGGAGGAGCCTACAGCCGAAGCCACCGCGCGGGGAGGAGACCGGCGCCGTGCCTTGGAGATGCCCCGACCCTGGCCGTGGTGTTGGTGTTGGCGATGGATCTGGTGACGGCGCTGGCGGTGATACTGATGAGATTCCTGTTGCGACACAGCTGAGGATGCTTGTTTAGGGCTGGAGAAGGATTGCAGTCGGCGGGCCCCGAGTGCGTCCGGTCCAGCCGCAGCCGTGGCTGACGGTGTCATTCCTACTGCTACGCCGTGAAGCGTTGGTCCTCCCGAGGCGTGGCGGTTTCCATTCCTTGTAGACAGCGTTCCGGCGAACTCTGCGTCTCTGCGTCTGCCGCATCGGTGGGACTCGCCTGCCGTCGTGCCTCTGCCCGATGTGCTTGGCGTCGTGGGTTGTGAATGTGCCGTACGTGTTCGTGTGCTTGCTGGCGGTGGCGCCGCGACCAAAATTGAGGGCGCCATGCTGCCGTCTGTGTATTCTTTGTACTTAACAGTCGGCAATCTATGTAGTTCTCTTTGCTGAACTGCATCGCTTTGGACTTTGGGTGTCGGGGTTGCAAGAGCTGCCTGCGACCGAACACGGCGTCTCCTTATCACCCTGTGTAACGCTCCGGCATGGAGCAGCTTATTATATCCCTGGCCCCCTTACTCTGTGCATATGGACAACACACGCTCTCGGGACGGCCCCCGGACGCATCAATTTAGCCATTTGCCATGGTAGACCAAGCCTCTAGCCCCCATCTCTGGGAAGCTGCCGACGAGGCGTGCTTTAGGCAAAAGGCAGCTAAGAGCGTATCTTCGGTCCTCAGTTCCGTCAATGGGCCCCCGCATTGTTACTGTCGCCCCGACTTCCCGAATCTCAGCCCTTCCCCTCATCAGCACGCTCATCTACATCAGTAGCCGCGGTGCCACTCCAACCTGGGAAGTCATTCCGCCATCTGTCGGGTGATGCGTTATTGTATCCACCAGCCCGGTCACGAGAAAAGGGTGTAGTCGACAAGAAAGACACCGTTCTACGGCGGGCGCTCTAAACATGCATCCACCAAGCGGCACCGCCAGTCACGTCGATTATGTGATGCCAGATATGAAGACGAATTTTATTCAATTTCGACTGGTTCGATCTCGTCGTAACCAGTTGAGCCGGCCGTGAGTGTTCCCCTTGCAACATAATCGTCACGCATATGTCCTGGCAGTTGGAATATGCTTTTCTCCGGTCAAACGCCGTCCCGTATGTACCATGCCACCCGGTGTACCGATGCCACCCGGTGGCACGAGTTGACAAACTCCCGACGCTCGAAGCGTCGTCTCAGGGCATAAACCGCAAAGCCTCGTCTCACGGCAGAAACCGACATGGCTCGATGAGGCGGCCAAACGCGCCTACAGCCTCGACGTCTTCGAGTCGGGCTTCCACCCGTCCTCCATGGCAATCAGCTCGGCCGCGCGCTCGCCGATGGCCAGCACTGTGAGCATGGGGTTGATGGACACCATCTCGGGGAAGACGCCCGCGTCGGCGATGCGCAGCTTGCTCACGCCCCTGACCTTGAGCTCGGGGTCCACGACGGCGAACTCGTCGCGGGTCACGTCGCCCATCTTGGTCGTGCCAGCCGGGTGGTAGACGGTGTGGGCGACGCGGCGGGCGTACTCGCTGATTTCCTCGTCGGTCTGTACCTTGGGGCCCGGGGCGACCTCCTCCTTGAGCCACTCCTTGAAGGGGCTCTGCTGGGCGATCTTGCGCGCGGCGCGGATGCCCGACACGAGCGTTGCGGCGTCGTAGCCCTCCGGGTCGGTGAAGTAGCGGAAGTCGAGCGCCGGCTTGACCGCCGGGTCCGCCGACGTCAGGTAGATGCGGCCGCGGGACCGCGCGCGCGGGATGTTGGGCGTCATGCAGAAGGCGTAGCCGTCGCGCACGAGCGGGTAGCCCAGGCGCGCCGTGTTGAGGCAGAAGGGGATCTGGTAGCAGTGCATCATGACGTCGGCGGCGTCGCCGTCGTCGCCGGCCGCGTTGGCACGCTCGCGGCGCAGGAAGACGCCGGCGTCCGAGTCCATGGTGGTCTGGTTCTCCGGCACAGGGCGGTTGAGCTCCCACATGATGATGGTCTCGGGGTGGTCGACGAGGTTCTCGCCCACGCCGGGGATGTCCTTGACCACCTTGATGCCCAGGCCCTCGAGCTGGCCGCGCGGGCCGAGGCCCGAGTGCAGCATGAGGCGCGGGGTGTCGACGGCGCCGGCGGAGAGGATGGTCTCCTTGCGGGCGTGGAGGGTCAGCTTCTGGCCCGAGGCGAGTGTGATGTCGATGCCGGTGGCGACGTCGTCCTCGACGATGATCTTGGAGACGTGGGCCTGGGTCAGGACCGTCAGGTTGGGCCGTCTCTCGTCGCCGCGCAGGATGGGGTGGATGTAGGCGACCGAGGCGCTGCTGCGGCGGCCGTCGTCCGGGTTGTACGAGATGGAGAAGAAGCCGGCGCCCTCGGTCAGCTGGCCCTTTTCGCGGATCTCGCCGTTGAAGTCGGGGATGACGGGGATGTCGAGGGCCTTGGAGCACGACTCGACCCAGTCCCTGCACAGCTGGTTGCGGTGGCGGGCGTGGACGGGCTGGACGGTGTTGCGCAGGTTGTCGACGAGGCGCACGACGGTGTCAAAGTCCCAGCCCTTGCAGCCCTGGGCGACCCAGCGGTCCATGTCGTGGCGGAAGGGGCGGAAGGAGATGAGCGTGTTGTGCGAGGAGCAGCCGCCGAGGACCTTGGCTCGCGAGTGGCGGATGTGGGAGTTGCCCATGGGCTGCTCGGTGGTGCCGTAGTCGTAGTCGAGCTCGCCGCCGAGCAGCGAGAGCCACTTGCGGAGGTCGAGGACCTGGTCGAGGTTGAAGTCGGAGGGGCCGGCCTCGACGAGCAGCACGCGGCGCTCGGGGAGGTAGCTGGACAGCCGCGAGGCCAGGACGCAGCCGGCGGTGCCGCCGCCGACGACGATGTAGTCGTAGGCGGAGCTGGCGTTGGACGGGAGCGTCTGAGTGGTCATGGCGGGCGACGGATGAGCTTCAATGTCGATCGATCCCGTGTGGGTGCTTCCGGATGGGAACGGGGGACAGGCCGGGATCGACGCCGAGTCGGTTCAATTTCACCTGGTGACGGCTTTGGGCCTTGTGTGTCGAGTGTCACGGCTACAGGAGCAAAGAGGACCAGCACTGGACCTGTCTTGGACTTGCGGTTGTAAACTTGTACTCACGGAGACGAGTGTAGAGGAATCGGGACAGGGAGAGAAGAGGGAGGGCAGAGGCGGAGCAGGAGAATTAAGTAATGGCTCGAGTCACGGACACGACGAGGTAGAATTTAGCTGATGGCACGAGTGAGGGCCTTGCAATCAGGCAACGTCGGAGGACCCCGGACATCGGCGAAACCGCCAGCGTCCACGGTGGAGCTGGCGGAAGAGCGGCGAGGCGCAGGCACTCGTTAGGCGCGCCGTAGCAAAGCCGGAGACGGCAGCAGCAGCATGGATGGGGAAAAGCTGGCGGAAAAGTTCTCACCGCACCCTCGAGCCAGTGAGAAGTCGTACGAACCCGGGGCTGGGCACCAACCTCGCAGGCCGTGTGCGGACGACACTGTACCGGCTCGAGCAGCAGGGCAACGCTCGGGCTGTCAACCGGCAGCCGCACAGTGCGTCCCGAAGCTGAAGAAGCGGGGACGGCGAGGCTTGGGTTTTCGATGGATGGGGATGGAGTTGAGGCGCGGGCTTGGCGTCGAGGAATCAGCCTTCCGGGGGGTTAATCCGCACTGGAATCTGCGCATCTCTGCGCATCGGGGTGCCATCAGCGGGCTGCGGCGGCGCGGGATTGGCCAGACGCAGGGGCTGGCGATGGTCGACGTCGGCTGGTGAAACCCCGCTCCATGCATGGGGGACAGGGTTGCGGTGTCTGCTGTGCTGGTTGGACGCCGGGACAAGGATCCAGGGCTGCCGTGCTGGGCTCGTACGAGCGGTTACGGGTGCTGTTGTGCAGTGGGATGTTCTGTAGCCCGTCCATACGAGGCCGACGACGAATTCGTAACCGCTCTCCACAGGCATTACACACGACTAACACGGCCGCGGACGCCATCGGGACGCCATGACCCGGGACGCATTGTGCAGAGCCACGTGCAAGACGGCTGCCGTGGAGCAGGGCCGCAGCTTGGTAACCAATGCTCGTACGGACCGTGATGCAGCTGCAATGCAGAAGAAGCACGGCACAACGATCCAAGCACTGTATACGAAGCATATTTGAGACAGAATTTCTGCTGCGCGCCTGGTGACGTCGTCAGCCCCGCCGGCCCCGGGCTAAGCTGGCGGTGGGCTTGGCAGGCTCCGCGCTGAACCCACCAGCCTTCGGCGCCTGCGCGAGTCAACCGCCGGCGAAAAAGAGGCCCGAAAAAGACACCCGAAAAGACGGCCGAAAAAGACGGCGGGCTGCCGACGACAGACGCAGTACGCGCTTCACCGAGAGTTGCAGACGAGATACGGTTACAGACGAGATACGGTTACAGACGAGATACGGTTACAGACGAGATACGGATACAGACGAGATACGGCTGCGACGAAATACGGCTGCGACGAAATACGGCTGCGACAAAATACGGCTGGGGTAGTTGCCGAACAGACTGAGTCTCTGCATCGCTGGCCTCATCAACCTGAACTCACTGCTCCCTGCTCTCACTCTCACAACCACAACCACCACGACGACATCAACATCCTCCTCCAAGGACGCCCAAAGACATCCACCATGACCTTCTCCCCCGAAATACACACCTTCCACTCGGGCCAGCCCCAGCCCCAGTCCTCCTCCTCCTCGTCCACCTTCACCTCGGTCGACCCGACCACCGCGCAGCCGCTCGCCACCATCTACACCACCACGCCCGCGCAGCTCGACGCCGCCGTCGCCTCTGCCCGCGCCGCCTTCGCCTCGTGGTCCCAGACGCCGGCCCCCCAGCGCGCCGCCGTCCTCCTCCGCGCCGCCGCGCTCCTGCGCCAGCGCAACGACGCGCTCGCCCTCACCGAGACGCTCGACACGGGCAAGGCCTGGGCCGAGACGTCCGTCGTCGACGTCGCCACCGGCGCCGACGTCCTCGAGTACTACGCCCACTTCGTCGCCGGCAGCCTGCCCGGCCAGCACACCCGCCTGCGCCCGGATGCCTTCGTCCTCACTACCCACGAGCCGCTCGGCGTCTGCGCCGGCATCGGCGCCTGGAACTACCCCCTCCAGATCGCCCTCTGGAAGTCGGCCCCGTGCCTCGCCGCCGGCAACTGCATGGTCTACAAGCCCAGCGAGGTGACGCCGCTGCATGCCAACGCCCTGGCCCAGATCTACGTCGAGGCCGGCCTGCCGCCGGGCGTCTTCAACGTCATCTACGGCGACGGCCCCAGCGCCGGCGCCCCGCTGGTCGCCCACGAGGGCATCGCCAAGGTCAGCTTCACCGGCCAGGTCAGCACCGGCAGCAGGGTTGCCGCCCAGGCCGCCGGGGGCATGAAGGGCATCACCATGGAGCTCGGCGGCAAGAGCCCGTGCGTGGTGCTCCCCGACGCCGACGTCGACGAAGCCGCCGACGTCGCCATGGCCGCCAACTTCTTCTCCACGGGCCAGGTCTGCACGAACGGCACCCGCGTCTTCGTCCCGGACACGCTGCTGCCCGCCGTCGAGGAGGCCCTCGTCAAGCGCTGCCGCGAGGGCATCCGCATGGGCCTGCCGCAGGACCAAAAGACGAACTTTGGCCCCATGGTCAGCGCCGCCCAGCGCGACAAGGTTAACATGTACATCAAGCACGGCCGCGACGTCGACCGCGCCAAGGTCCTGTACGACGGCGCGGCCGACGCCCAGAGGACGAAGCCGACCCGGGACGGCTTCTGGGTGCCCCCCGTCATCTTCACCAACTGCACCGACGACATGCGCGTGGTCCGCGAGGAGATCTTTGGCCCCGTCATGTGCATCCTGCCCTACAGCGCGAGGGGCAGGCCGCAGGAGGAGTGGATGCCCGAGCTGGTTCGACGGGCCAACGACACGCCCATGGGCCTGGCCGCCGGCGTCGTGTCCTCGGATATCAGCCTGGCGCAGGACGTCATCCGACAGCTCGACGCGGGGATCACCTGGATCAACACCTGGGGCGAGTCGCCCGCCGAGATGCCCGTCGGCGGCTGGAAGATGAGCGGCATTGGCCTCGAGAACGGCCACGAGGGCATCCAGGCGTACATGCGGACCAAGAGCACGCTGGTGCAGCTGGGCAAGGGCGCGTGCAAGGGCATTTTTGCGAAGCTGTAGGATGGCCGTTGAGTGCGTCAAATGCGATGACGATGCTGTATCGGACTGTATGGATGAGCAGAGCATGGATAGCGTAGTTTCAAGTTGTCATTTTCACCTCTTCAGCTTTAGAGTGCACCCGTCGTTGGTGTCAACTCTTGACGGATCGCCGTCTCAAGGCGATCATCTGTTTTTGACCAACAGTCGGCTTGGCTCGTTGCGTATTGATGTGCTGCTCACCCTCAACTTCCCGTCAACGGCGTTCTGCGGCCACGAACGCTTAGTCAAGGTGTTATCGTGGCCCCATGGGATGCCGAGAGCAACGGCGTGGGGAAGACACCTCCACTAAAATACGACGACAGTGGAAGCACTTCCTAGGTCACAAGAAAAAAATTGGAAGCTTGCGTCGAGGACGGCAGTCTTGGGCGTCTTCGGCAACCAACATACCCAGGCTTCACGGCGCCATCATGAACCACATCGCCCACATCTCCCTTGTCGTCCGCGACTACGACGAGGCCCTTGCCTTCTATGTCGGCAAGCTGGGCTTCACCCTCGTCGAGGACAGGCCCGTCCCAGAGCAGAACAAGCGCTGGGTGACCATCCGCCCGGCCGGCGCCCCTCCCGGCGCAACGACCCTCCTGCTCGCCGAGGCGTCGACGCCCGAGCAGCACGCCGTCGTGGGCAGCCAGACTGGCGGCAGGGTGTTCCTGTTCCTCGACACGGACGACTTCGAGCGCGACCACGCGCGGTTCACGCAGGCTGGGGTGGAGTGGGTCAGGGAGCCCGTCGTGCAGAGCTACGGGACCGTCGCTGTGTTCAAGGACCTGTATGGGAACCAGTGGGATCTGATTGAGCGGGCAAAGAACAAGGGCAGCAGTTGAACGACGTGGTGCAGTGGGCTTAGGTCGACGTCCTGAGTGTAGCCAGTTGTGTGCTGGGGGTTGACAGGCAGGAGTCGATATGCTTCACAGTCTCCAAGGCTCTCGTGTTCCAGTCCAACTCACGCTTAGAAGAGCAACCGCCAAGCCACTTGCATAGGTAGAGCCCGTATGATCAATCACTGCCTAAAGACTCGAGCATCATGCTCTCGCATTTCTCCTTTCCTCACTTCTTCTGCCCATGTCCCAAAGAATCCCCACGCTCAGACGTCCCCACATCACCAGCATACTTGCTACTTTGCCGAAGTCTCAAATAACTTTGAAGTGACCAGCCATCACGGGCGCACAGACTCGCGGCCTGAGAGGTCCCAGGTGCGGAAATTGACAAGTTCAAACCCCGGACCGAATCGAAGGTCACCCCGCCGCCCTTATTGGAACAGCCGAATACATTCCAAAGAAAGTACAACTGCCGTCTCTTTACTAGATGTGTTGCCCCATGTCCGTGGTCATCATGTTTCAGATGCCGGGCCAAGAGCCTCACGCATCGCCTGCCCATCTGGCTGTCCTCAGTCGTGGCATCATGTCGCCTCTCCAAGTTGTTCCTATCATGCTCCTAGCTGCTGAGCAGGTGATAGAACTCAAACGCCGGCGAAACCGATGCCACGGAGGGGTCCTGCCTTGCTGCATCAAATGGCTTAGAGGATATGTTCTCGGCTAGTGATTGTCAGATGCCCGATCCTGGCTCCAATGGTGCCGGCCACTTCAGCCTCGAAGGGCCAGTTGATGCCAGACCAACATCACCCAAGAGCAATACACAGACCTTTGCACGATCTTGAGAATCGTCTCACTCGAAGGTCCATGGGCCATTGAGAAGTTTCTCAAAGAGCTGCCGAGTTCATAAGACATCCGAGCGCCAGCGACCGTGCCCGCGACATCGAGGAGGGGTTCGCTCCCGAGCACAGAACATGAGCCGTTTTTACCGGAATAGATTGCCAGTTTGGTCCAAGTCGGGAGGAGGGTCAAAGATGGTTCCTGGAGGGGCTTGTGTTCGTTGCACTTCAACTTTCTCAAGCGCTGATGTCATGGTCTCTGTTAAATCTATATCAGGCCATTGGCACCGCCAACAAAGATTTCTATGAAGCCCGTTCCTTCAGGCCAGAAGCCCTGCAGCCGTAATAAACAACCTGACCCTCAGCATAGCCGGGGACCCCCAGAGGTCTGTGGGATGCTGCTCGAGCACCATAGCGCCTGCCTTCCAAGACTCCAACCGTTTCTTCGTAGTAGCCGCGCTCGAGATTGGTCCCATCCATCAGTTGCTCGCCCAGCCGGCGGATAGGGCGGTTGGTTTCTTCATCGGACGGCGCAACGACTCGTGCGGCCCGGGGTTTCGACCTGGAGCCGGGTCAGTGGCCGTCGCACCACCTGTGCGCCACGATAGGTATCGCTGTGGGAGCGGCTTGGTTTTCTGGCTAGGGGTAGGTCGGCCAGGGCCCCAAAAACCCTGGCCGTAACTGCGCAGGCCTATTCCGCTATGCTGTTTTATACGCGGCGTAGAAGGGGTGTACTGGTCGGGCCAAACAGCCTGGTTCCCCAAGCCAACAAAGGTATAGTCAGGCCAATGAATAAGAAATTCATAATACAATAATTCACAAGAGACTTTCAACACAGTGGGGGTATTATTACATGCCGTGACGCCGCTTCGAAAGAGGAAACGCGTAGGTTCTATCGCCGCTACCCAAGGCTCTGACAACGTCATGGACGGAGCGTCCATTACTCGAAATGGACCGGCCTGAGAAGAGAATCTTGTTTCTGGACGCAGCTGGCGATACGAGCAACAGTCTGCAAGGCTACTTGTCAGTCCACTACTCGTACTTCACCAGAATTGAACCCTCGGCCCCAGGCGCCGGCTCGACCCTTGTCATCGCAGGGCGTGCACACGCGAGCGCATCCCAAGTAGTTATACGGACTGCTGTTTCTACCATTGCTTTTTCTTCAGAGCTTCCAAATGCTCAAGCCAAGGTTCGACATGAGCGCGGGCGACCGACCATTGTAGGCGGGGTTTTGGGAACAGGGCGAAGCGGTAAATTCTCCCCTCCCCGCACGCGGCAGAGCATCTCAGCAACAGCAGATCCGTGCTCATGAAACAGATGACCCGCCAAGTAAAAAGCAAATATGGCTAGAGGGTATGTGACCTAGCCCATGTGCGGGAGACATCATCATTTGCCTCGACATTGTGTTCTATCCTTTGACAAACCTAGCCTCGATTGCCTCTGATGTCTGAGAGCCGTCTTGACACCCACCGTCGTTACGCACGAGCTGCCCAGCGAGCAGCTCGCGGCTGGATCTGGGCCTTTCATGGAACACTCTACCTTTGCGCTTGCGCCGAAGGGGGGGAGCCTCAAGCAGGTCCTCTGGCGGAGGCACAAGCTCAGCTCGGAGCTCGCCGAATTGCAGGGCGCTACACTCGGGCGCCGGCTCCCTTGGCACCGACGTTGGCTGCGCCGTATGCCAAAGTAGGTCAGGCAGACCATCCATCGCAGCTACTCGTACTCCCCAGTTTGGACAAACGTGTCAAATCGCCGTCCAGCTGGGCCTTGGATCCGTCGCGGTTTCTGGATAATTGTGCCGAAGCCGTGGACCGACATGGCTTGTGGACTCCGGCTGCAAGCAGCCTCTGGTCCAGGCTAAGCTCTCAGCAGAGCGGCGCCGCTGGGTGGCACCTCGATCCAACCCATAGGTCGGGCAGATTCAGGTCCGCCAAGACGTGCCAGGCGAAAATGTTAGCCCGCGGATGGAGTCGGCGTCGTCATTGATGGTTTTGGAAGACGAGAGCCGGCCGGCAACGCCGGAGCGGCTGACTGCGGGACAAAGCCGGAGACGGGCATTCGCCGGCCGAAGACAACGCATCCAAACTCTTGTCGGAGGCGGCGGGTTCCAAACCGGGCACCCTCTCGGGTTCAGAAGCCTCAGAGCCTCACTTCGGCCCCGTTGTCCCTTCTACGGCGGCCAAGACGTGCGAACGCCGCGATGCAGGCCCAGACATGTGACGCCGCGCGGCGCCTCGGGCATGGTACCGAGGCTGGCGGAACGGCGGCCATCCGTCATCCGGTCGACGGGGGTGGTTACAAGCCCGGCATGGTTCGGGGTCGGCATCCGGAGGCGCCATCTCTTGTTGTGAAATTTGAAACCCGGCACGACGCCAAAGCGTCGGGCACGGCGATTTGCGAATCTGGAATCCTGGTGCGAACGGGTGGAACCCGATGATGGTAGGGCCTTAGCACAGCCACTATCAACGGGAGTCGGTGCCGACTTGCATCCCGTTGCCGATGACAGGTCCCATTCTTCACGCCTACCCTGTACCACTTGGATACGAAATACGGATTTACACAAGCAGGCGCACGAGTAATGCCAATCCCAAATCCGATGGGTGAAAGTAAGTGCGTCATCTTGCAGCCCGAGGAGGCTCAAAGACTCGACTCGTACGAAGTAAAAATGAATGGCCTTGAGTCAGGGGCCCAAGGCTCAGCTTCAGTGATCTCGAACTTGACACATCTATTGCGAAGCTCGTTGTCTCTTTAAAGTCTTATCCAGCAACATGGTGATGGCACGGCAGGAATTCCTCAAGAGCCCCCTCACACATTAAGATAAGGTTCAAGCATGAAAAGAAGTTAGTCTCGATTTCAAGTGCATTTTCTTCGAGGTTGCTCTTTCAGCTTCAAGGCCACGGTCAATGGCCCTCCGCTGATTGGGTCTCGGGGTAGGCCAACACCCAATTCTCCGTCCAGCGACATGCCGAGCGCCAATGAAAAAGGGTTTTGTTAGCTCAGTGTTGGCGGGCGGGTTGTGGAATGACGGGCACCCTGTCACGGCCCACCCCTACAGCAACGCCGTATTTTGACGGTGCGGAGGAGTCCGCAGTCCGCACGACGTAATTAGACATCACATGCCGTAGGGGAGATGCCGCCGTGCTGGCAAACTGCCGACAACTAGGGATCCGGGCTGTGCTGTGTTGTTATGGCCCACCGCTGCAGGATGACGACGCTTCCGGAAACTCCGATGGGTTCTGAAGCCCGGCCGACGCACTCCACCCATCACCTTGGCGGGCCGTACTCGTAGGGCTTGTTTGACAAGGGCCCATCGATCTAGTCGACATCGGTAGAGTTCAGCTAGGTACTTGGCTAGCCGGTCCGAAGGGAGCTGGATGATCTGAGATGCAATACTACTAATAAGCCAATGCCCCGGGCAAGCCCCGAGTTATACACCCGAACGCAGTCTGCTCACCGGTCAGTGCCGTCTACTCCTGGGCGAGCCTCTCACCAGTGAGACGTCCCACGAACAGCAATGTCGCCTCTTCTGAGCCAGACACCGGGCAACGACGAGGCAGCCACTGGCGCCTCCGACGGCCAACATGGACCTTCGAGGAGCCAAACTGACAGGGCCGTGGAAGCTCCCGCGACCAGCCAATCCGACGATGGCGCCACTGACTCTGACGAGTCCGAGGAACCAATGCAGCGCCAGGACACCGAGACAGTGATTGGGAGCGAAGGCAGAACGGAACTCGTGCGGATTGCAACGGCACTCTCTCGAAGACGGTCAAGCGTGGCCGCACATCCTCACCCGAGCAACACGCTCGACGCAATCGACGAGTATGACAGCGTATACGACCCTGAACATAGCAACTTTGACCTCTCGAAATGGCTCCACCGCTTCATCGAGCAGCTCCAGGAGCAGGGTCTCACCGCCAGGCGTACCGGCGTCGCCTACCGCAACCTCGACGTATTCGGCTCCGGGTCCGCGCTGCAGCTGCAGCAGACCGTCGGGTCGGTCTTGATGGCTCCGGCGCGGCTGGGCGAGTTCTTCAGCTTCGGCAAGAAGGAGCCAAAGCACATCTTGCACGGCTTCGAAGGGCTGGTCAAGGAAGGGGAGCTCCTGGTCGTCCTGGGACGGCCAGGGTCCGGCTGCAGCACGCTGCTGAAAACGCTCTGCGGAGAGCTGGATGGCCTCAACCTTGGTGCAAGTTCGAGCATCCACTACAATGGCATCCCGCAGAAGCAAATGCAGAAGGAGTTCAAAGGTGAAACGGTCTACAACCAAGAGGTACGTACCGGTGTCCTGAAACCCCCCATCAACATGCATTCTAACTGCCCCAGGTTGACAAACACTTCCCGCACTTGACCGTTGGGCAGACGCTCGAGTTTGCCGCGTCGGTTCGCACGCCGTCTCACCGTATCCAGGGCATGTCCCGTGTCGAGTTTTGCCGCTACATCGCCCAGATCGTCATGGTTGCGTTTGGCTTGAGCCACACGTACAACACCAAGGTCGGCAACGACTTTGTGCGCGGTGTGTCCGGCGGCGAGCGAAAGCGGGTCAGTATCGCCGAGATGGTGTTGGCGGGCTCGCCGTTCTCCGCGTGGGATAACAGGTTTGTCCGCCCGTTTCATTGTGCTGAGATGTCAAGGCTCTAACGCAATCACAGCACTCGTGGCCTGGATTCTGCGACGGCGTTCAAGTTCGTCCAATCCCTGCGCATGTCGAGCGACCTCGGGTCCCAGGCAAACGTCGTCGCCATCTACCAAGCCAGCCAAGCCATTTACGACCTCTTTGACAAGGCCACCGTCCTGTACGAGGGCCGCCAGATTTACTTTGGGCCTGCCAACCAAGCCAAGCGCTTCTTCGAGAAGCAGGGATGGCATTGCCCCGCGCGCCAGACCACGGGCGATTTCCTGACCTCTGTCACCAATCCCCAGGAGCGACAGGCTCGCAAGGGGATGGAAAACAAGGTTCCTCGGACACCGGAAGAGTTTGAGAGGTGCTGGCAGCAGTCGCCCGAGTGCAAGGCCCTCAAGGACGAAATCGATAGGCACGAGAAGAACTACCTCGGAGAACAGCAGCAAGAGAGCGTTGCCCACTTCCGGGAGCAAAAGAACTACAGGCAGGCGAAGCATGTGCGGCCTGGGTCACCCTACATCATCTCCATCTGGATGCAGGTCAAGCTCAACACCAAGCGAGCCTACCAGCGCATCTGGAATGACATTTCCGCCACGCTCACGCAAACCCTGTCCCAGTTCATCATGGCCCTCATCATCGGTAGCATCTTCTTCGGTACTCCAGATGCTACTGCCGGTTTCTACTCCAAGGGTTCGGTGCTGTTCATGGCCGTGCTGCTCAACGCCTTGACTGCCATTTCGGAAATCACCAGCTTGTATGAGCAGCGCCCAATCGTCGAAAAACACGCCTCGTACGCCTTTTACCATCCCGCCACGGAAGCTGCCGCCGGAATCGTCGCGGACATCCCGATCAAGTTTGTGACTGCGACCGTCTTCAACATTGTGCTCTACTTCTTGGCCGGGCTTCGCAGAGAACCTTCGCAGTTCTTCATCTACTTCATGATCACTTACATGTCCATCTTTGTCATGAGTGCCGTTTTCAGAACGATGGCTGCCGCGACAAAGACAGTATCCCAAGCAATGGCCCTGAGCGGTGTGCTCGTGTTGGCCTTGGTCATATATACTGGCTTTGCAATTCGCGTGCCTGACATGCACCCGTGGTTTAGCTGGATCCGCTGGATCAACCCTATTTTCTACGCCTTCGAGATATTGGTCGCCAACGAATTCCACGGACGCAACTTCACGTGCTCTAGTATCATTCCGCCGTTTTCGCCGCCGGTTGGAGACTCATGGATTTGCAACGTTGCCGGCGCCGTTGCGGGACAGTACACCGTGAGCGGAGACGCCTTCATTGCCACCAACTACGAGTACTACTACTCGCACGTCTGGAGAAACTTTGGAATTCTGTGGGCTTTTCTGATCGGGTTCATGACCCTCTATTTCATCGTCACAGAGCTCAACTCCTCCACCACCTCCACAGCCGAGGCTCTTGTTTTCCAGCGGGGCCATGTTCCGCAGTATCTGCAAAAGGGCAACCAGAAGGTGGTGCAGGAAAACGGAGCTGCTGTGAAAGACGAAAAGGCATCAAACGGTGACGTGACAGACGTCAAGGGCCTTGAGCCCCAGACGGACATTTTCACCTGGCGAGACGTTGTTTACGACATCGAGATCAAGGGAGAGCCGCGCAGGCTTCTGGATCATGTGTCTGGCTGGGTGAAGCCCGGAACGCTCACGGCGTTGATGGGTGTCAGCGGCGCTGGCAAGACGACGCTTCTGGATGCCCTCGCTCAGCGAACCACCATGGGTGTCATCACCGGCGATATGTTTGTCAATGGCAAGCCACTGGACCCCAGCTTCCAGCGCAAGACAGGCTATGTCCAGCAGCAGGGTAAGCCCCTGTTCAGTTCAACTCAAAGTGCAGCAACTGTGATAGCTAACCAATTGCAGATCTACACTTGGAGACCTCCACTGTTCGAGAGAGCTTGCGATTCAGTGCCTTGCTTCGTCAGCCCAAGACCGTCAGCAAGCAGGAAAAGTACGCCTTCGTGGAAGAAGTCATCAAGATGCTCAACATGGAAGACTTTGCAAACGCAGTCGTCGGCGTCGCGGGAGAGGGTCTTAACGTAGAGCAGCGCAAGCTGCTCACAATCGGTGTTGAGCTGGCTGCGAAGCCCAAGCTTCTCCTCTTCCTCGACGAACCGACCAGCGGCCTTGACTCCCAGAGCTCATGGGCCATCTGCGCCTTTCTTCGCAAGCTTGCCGACTCGGGCCAGGCCATTTTGTGCACCGTTCACCAACCGAGTGCCATTCTCTTCCAGTCATTCGACCGTTTGCTGTTCCTCGCCAAGGGGGGCAAGACGGTCTACTTCGGCGACATTGGCGAGAATTCCCGCACCCTGCTGGGGTACTTTGAGTCGAACGGAGCCCGAAAGTGCTCCGACGACGAGAATCCGGCCGAGTACATGCTCGAAATCGTCAACAACGGCTCCAACGGACAGGGACAAGACTGGCACACGGTTTGGAAGGGGAGCAACGAAGCCCAGGCCACCCAGGTCGAGATTGACAAAATTCACAGCGAGAAAATGCATACGGAGGAACATGTACCCACGCACCATGACAAGGAGAGCCACGAAAACTCCGAGTTTGCCATGCCGTTCGCGACGCAGATTCAAGTCGTCACGCACCGCGTCTTCCAGCAGTACTGGAGAATGCCAAGCTACATATTCGCCAAGTGGATGCTCGCAACTTTTGCAGGTCAGTTTTCTAGCGCTTGTCGCAGCCTCGGGAGATCGCTTGCTAACTCTCCGCAAAGGTCTCTTCATCGGCTTCAGCTTCTTCGATGCCGACGGAACGATGGGAGGGACGCAAAACGTCATCTTTTCTGTGTTCATGGTAACGACCATTTTCTCAACTGTGGTACAGCAGGTAAGGAGTTCTCGCCCAAACCGCGGCAAGCACGTCAAGGATTGAAACTAACTGTACCCGTCAGATTCAACCTCTCTTTTTGACTCAGCGGTCACTCTACGAGGTTCGCGAACGGCCAAGCAAGGCCTACTCATGGACGGCCTTCATCATAGCCAACATCCTCGTGGAAGTTCCGTACCAGATTATTACTGGCCTCCTCATCTACGCCTGCTTCTACTACCCCGTCGCCGGAGTGCAGAGCTCCGACAGGCAAGGACTCGTTTTGCTATTCGTACTGCAGCTTTTCCTGTTCGCCAGCACCTTTGCTCAGATGACGGTGGTGGCCATGCCGGACGCGCACACGGCCTCGAGTGTTGTTACGATCTTGACAATCATGTCCATTCTCTTCAGTGGCGTACTTCAAACCGCGGACGCCCTGCCTGGGTTCTGGATTTTCATGTACAGAGTCTCGGTGTTTACTTACTGGGTCGGCGGGATTGTCGCGACAGAGCTTCACGCTCGACCGATAACCTGCTCTGCCACGGAGACGTCCATCTTCAACCCTCCCTCCGGGATGACGTGCGGAGCCTACCTGGCACCGTTGCTGGAGAGTGGCCCCGGACAGCTACAGAACCCAAGTGCGACGGAGCAGTGCCGGTACTGCCCCGTCACCAATGCCGACCAACTCCTTGCAACCTCGGGCATATTCTGGTCCGAAAGATGGCGGAACTTTGGGCTGGTTTGGGTATATATTGTTTTCAACATCTTCGTGACCATCCTCCTCTATTACACCTTCAGGGTTAAGAAGGCGGGCGGTGGCTTTTCTGGCTTCCGTTTGCCGTGGTCGAAGAAGACCAAGAAGGCTTCTTCCTAAGCGGATAGTACTCCATTTTAACACTTTATTTAACATCAATTATCAACTTCTTTCTTATGTAGTATTTTTTTTTGGCATTTTATATCTCGCGCAATCCTAATAGCTAGAATGGGTTTATGCAGACGCGAGTCCATAATACATAGGTATCTACTATCTCACCTGGACTACTCTCCACGTACTGGGGCCGATAGAGGCCTGGATTTCTCTAATACAGCATTATGCTTGTCAAATTATATTTTCGGCATGTGTAGCTCATGAGCGAAGTGGCCATCCCAAGAAACAAGAGCCTCCAAGAGATGTGAAGGTATTGGTAGGTATATATTATGAAAACTATTTACAGGTGAGCCTATTGGGTTTTGCTTCCTTTCAGCTCTCAAAAAGCCTCTTGGTATATACATCAGCATCGTCCCCAGGTGAAATGCACTCCGGCGTCGCGTGTTACAGCGGGACGGGGAGGTTCCTCTCCAGGTAGCCACGCCATGTCGGCAATGTCCTCTTATAAGGCGTGCCCGACGTGTGCTGCAGGTCGTCGATTGCGCTGGCCCACCGAACCAACTCGGCCTCTGCCCACGCCGTCTGCATGATGCCAAGGCCGAATCCCATTCCGGAGTCGGAGTGGATGCCGGCGGGGATCGTGACCATGGGGTAGCCCGCCTGCGCAGCAATCTGGTAGCTCTGGCCGGGGTCGACGGGGACGAGCAGACCATTCAGCTGCTTTCCCTTGTAGTTGAGCGCGTCGTTGATGCCGTTGCGGGTCGAGCTCTGGCAGAACTCGAGAGCCTGGAAGTAGGTCTCGTTCTGGATGCCCTTGGTCGCGAGAGACGCGAGGAAGCCGTCCTGCCCAGAAAAGAACGCCGGGTGGCCGTTGGGCCAGGGGAAGCCGCCCTCGCTGCCCGTATTATCGAAGTTGTATTTCACAACATCGTCGAAGGTGCGGACCTTGGTGTTGCTGAGCTGGGAAAGATACTTGTTGATGTTGTTGTAAAAGTCCACCTTGACATAGGTGTACTCGGATTCGTTGGGGAACCCGCGCACGGTGCCGTAGTCCCAGTTCCACCCCTCGGGGCTCACAATGGTCTCGTAGTTTGTAATCTCAGTCCCGTTGATGATGGTGGCGCCGGCGTCCTGGATGAGCTTGACAAGGTCCCCCAGGACCTTCTGCTGCTCGGCACCGGCGTAGACCCAGAAGCTCTCCCAGGGGATGCCAAACGTGGCATTCTTGAGGGCATCCTTGTTGGACAGGAACTGGGCATAGCCGCCCTGGGGCGTCTTGCCCTTTTGAGCCAGGGTGTAGTTGTCGTGGCAGTCGATGCCCCAAATGGCATCAAAGGCGTACACGGCGTCGCGGACAGTGCGGCCAAAGGTGCCGACAGAGTCCTGGTGCTCCGTCTCGGGAATGACACCGGCCCTGCTCGTGAGACCAACGGTGGGCTTGAAGCCGACGATGGAGTTTCGCATGGCGGGGTTGATGACTGCAAGCTTGTCAGAACAATGGTGGGCAATTCTGTCACCGAGTGAGTGCCCCATTGCAAGCAAATTACGTACCGCTGCCGTCTGTCTCCGTGCCCAAGGAAAAGGCCATGGCGTTGGCGCCGACGCCGACGCCACTTCCAGAGCTGCTGCCGCCGGGGTTGACGGTCAGGTTGTAGGCACTTCGGCACTGGCCGCCACGACCAGAGTATCCTTCCGAGTAGTTGGTGCTCCGCATGTCCGCCCACTCACTGAGGGTGGCCTTGCCGAAGAGCACGGCGCCGGCTTGGCGGAGCTTGGCGACGACGTGTGCATCCCGAGGCACTCTGCTGCCGAGCAGAGCCCAGCTGCCGGCGGTGGTCTCCATGTTGTCCTTGGTGCCGATGTTGTCCTTGACGGTGAACGGAATGCCGTGAAGCGGGCCCCGAACCTTGCCGGCCGCGCGCTCCACGTCTAGCTGAGAGGCAATGGCGAGCACGTCCGGGTTGATCTGCATGACGGAGCTATCGTTTCCCCGTGGTCAGCGATCCGGGTCCACGCCGCCGCGAGTGCCCTGTCGTGAACTCACTTGATGTACTGCTGCGTCTGGAAGACCCTCTGCATGTAGCACGTAACAAGGTTGACGCTGGTGAGGTTGCCGCTCTGCATGGCCTGTTGCATCTCATCGATGGTGGCCTCCTCCAGCTTGAACCCGAAGCAGTTCGCCACGGGAAACAGGTCCGGCGAGCCCGCATTCTCCTCGAGGGGAATCAGCGGCGGCGTGAGCTGAAAGATGCCCTCGCCAGCAGCTGCGGCGCCTGCCACGAGCAGGGCCGACCACACGCAAACGGATCGCATGGCGGTTACACGTCGAGTAGCGCGTAGCGGGCGACTACGAGGCGATGAAGGGAAGTGAGTGAGTGAGTCTTATGGCGGTGATTATGGCGGTGATTATGGCGGTGTGAGTGAAGATGCTAAAAAATTGTCTCGTCTTGGGCTTCTGGAAGCTGAGCATGCATTAATCTCAGCTTTCCACATGGCTGGCATGTACGAGTATGGAGCAAGCGCCGGCGGAACTCTGCGGGCTGCCTACTAGCGCGTACCATTCCAGCAGTAGTATTATGATCTAGGGGGCCCTCATTTATGCTGGATTGGGTGAAGACACCATCTGGAGGACGGAGTGGTGGGAGCTGACGACGGCGAAGCCCGAAGGCGCTGAAACGGTTCTCAAATCGCCGCGTACGAGTATGGCCAGGAAGGCGGCTTCCTCCCCCCACCGATGAAGGAAGACGCCAATATCGGCGGCGCCACTGACGGCTCCACGTCGCCGAGCCCGGTCATGACTCGTGATGGTGCGGGCTGCGCGGGCCGATCGAAAGGGCAGCGGGTTGCGCGCGAAGAATCTGCTCCCGCACGATCAGACGATTGCGAACAGACGATCTTGTGTCCCAGATGAGAAGCGTTCTCGGCCAAGGTCTTGCCAAGAGTTCGTTGTGCAGGCTGCGACGGGAGGGTATGCATCTTCTGCTGCTTCTTACATGTATTAATTGTGGATCCAGCCAGGTATTTGGGTATTATGAACGTCTATGTAGCTGTACATGCTCTCATTACCACGCCCGCCCTTGCTTCATGCTTTGCACTACAGTGCTCGTGGTTGTGGTTGTTTCCCCCCCCGTCGCCCCGACTCGAGATGCCCTTCCTTGACTTCAAAATCGACGCTCACGTAGATCCCGTCCTGGCTGTTGTTGTCGTGCTGCGAGCCCCCGACGACCTCGGTGTCGTAACGAGCCGTGTTCTCGGTGCTCGCGAGCATGCTGTGCTGCGAGCGCAGCCTCAAGGTGCTCAGCGCGGTGCCCTTGGATCGGTGGCTGCTCCCCCCCTTCATCTGGTATTTGGATCCGCCCGACTGTGTTCCCGCATCCTTTCGCAATATGTACTTGTCCACCAAGGGCTTGACGCCCGGGACCGACAGGGCAATCAGTGTCGCGCCAATCTCGGAAACCTCGACTCCGAGCATCGGGTTGTAGCTCCAAGACATGTCTGTTTGCCACTGGCCCAGAATGACCAGCACGAGGCGAGCAATCGAAATGCCAATGACACTGTACCATGCAAGTCAGCGGCGAGCTCTTTTCACCAACAGGCTCGGGGCGGCTACTCACGCAATACCCGGCAGCAGAATGCACCCCAGCTGAACCTTGCGTTTCCGGGGCATCTCCAATATCCTCAACATTGCCACTGGAATGCCAAAAAGCAACAGGTCGCAAACTAGAGACACGGAGCTGTTTACGCTGTATACCAGCCCCCATTGCAGACACGTGTAAATCTCGGTGCCGGGCTCCCATCCATACGGCCAGAGGCCCGTCACGGGCTTGCAGTGGAAGATGAGGAGGAAGATCTGGGGCAGGTAGGCGGCGACCAAGAAGCCGAAGAAGACTTTGATGGCGAAGCGGAACCCCTTGTGCATGCCGCAGACGCGATGGTAAAAGGCCAGACCGGAGATGCGGCAGAGGAGGAGCGCCGTGGTGTAGACGATGTGCGCGACGAAGTCGAGGACCTGCGTCCTCTGGACTGTCGGCACGTCCAGGATATACCGAATGTAGGCGAAGTGCCGGCCGGAGCCCAGGACGATGAGCTCGATACACAGGCCGACAAAGGCAATAAACAACATCTGTTGGAAAACAAGCCATGTCAGTAAACGTCACGACGCGGCCGGATGCAAGCTCACATACCAACGACGCGAGCGCCAGTCCATCGTCGATTCCGAAGCGCCGGACAACAAAGGTCCGCGACAG
The DNA here is from genome assembly GCA_024340505.1 of Tolypocladium nubicola. Taxonomy (NCBI): domain Eukaryota; kingdom Fungi; phylum Ascomycota; class Sordariomycetes; order Hypocreales; family Ophiocordycipitaceae; genus Tolypocladium; species Tolypocladium nubicola. The sequence goes on from JALHCA010000142.1 coordinate 62,956, forward strand.
CAGCCTGCCCACGACGACGAGGACCGTGAGGGCCGTGACGAAAATGATACCCGCAATAGACGCCCTGTCGCGGCTCTCCTCGAGGAACGCCGCGGTGATGCCCGCTGGCACCTTGCCCGACGCAATGGCTTCGTCCACGCGGGAGTCGCCCATGATGATCGTCGGAGCTCTGGGGAGCAGGTCAGGGTTGATGCTTCGCGGGTGACGGGTCGACCTGTTCGGTCGAGATGCCCATGACTTTTACTTTTCTAGGTTCGGTTCTGGCTTTCCCCCGACACCACCACACGACCGGCCCTCCCTCCTCTACGAGCTTCTGCAGCATTTGCGTTTCGGTTTGGGGGCCAGAGGGCCCGTCAATCCGTCATTACTCGCGCCACAAGCATGATGGAGCGGACGCTAACAGGTAAGAGTGGCTAGCCAATGAGGTTGGGGTTTGCCAGCAGGCGAGACGACTCGACTGAATGCCGGCAGAGCTCGCCGACTGCGGGCTTCAGGGCTCCGAGCAGCTTGATTGGGTACCAAGATCGCCGGATTTCGTTTCTGGGAAACGGCGTGTTACCTCCCCCTGTTCCATGGACCCAGTCGTCGCGTGGAAAGGCCTGAGAACGTTTGTCGAATGCTCTGCAGGCGAGAATCGCAACCCCACAGGAACCGTCGCTTCCCAGGGCCTGAGGACAAAACGTGCTCGTCTTTGCAAGGGTCAAGGCGTCGAGTGTTGAGTGCGGATTGATAACGGACTCTCTCTCGGTTGGAGGTAGCGATGGCTTTACGAGTAAGAGTGCGACTTGCCATGACATGCATGCAAGTGCTGACAACTACGAGTACTCTATACCCTAAACCAATTAACAAATCGATGGCTGCCTTCAGCTGCATGGTTCGGAGTTGGAGGCGCGGCGTCTCATAAATGAGACCGCGGACAGATGCGTGACACCTCTACAGAGTAAGCACCACCACTTCTGGTACGTACGGAGTACACTAACCGTGGCCCTGCGACCTCGTCGCTCGCTGGACCCTGCAAGCCATTTGCAGGCACCCACATGCGGCCCCCTTGTTATGCTCCCTGTTATACATGCCTACTTGTTACCTCGGGAACGTACGAGTGCTCGACGGGAGTACGGAATAGAGAGTGGCCCTCTTGGCGATGCGGCACGGGCAGTAAATGCTAAACAGCGCTGATCCACCGGGATCTCGGAAAAGGCCCCCCCATGCCCGCGACGCTCTTCAGGCCTTTGATGGGTGGCCGTCTCGGACTCCGCGGCGCATGAATCTCAGAGCAGGCATGGTGCCACTAGTCCATACTCGTAGCCCTGCGAGGGCCAAGTGAAGCCATTAGCCGCTTGTAGCCAGCGGCCTGCAAGCCTCAAATCGGTCGTTCCCCGCCCTTCCACTTGGTGTTGCCAGAATAGGGTGTCGCGGCGGGACAAAAGCAGAACAACTACGAACTAGTCCAAACGTACGAGTACGAGGCGAACTACTAGTCCCCGCCGACAACTGTCGGAGGTAATATCAGACTCAGCCGAGCCGCCTGTCACCTTTGACACCACCGTGAACTAGACCTGACAAGCGCCATGGCTCGCGGTGTCGATCTTCTCCCACCGTCAACAGTGTTCCTGAGCTTCGGCTCTTGTATATCCCGCTGCATCCACGACGAACCGCTGCCGGTGACATTGGCACTGCGGCGTTACGCTAGCGAATACCTCTCACTCGCTATGCCTAACACAACACCAAAGGGTTTCGTAGTCATGGCCAATAAGCGGCAGTTGAAGTTAGCCATTGCGGTCTCCGCCACCGCCGGACGTTCTTCCTCCAGTTTGATGATCCCATCCCAAACTGAAGAGGGCTCTGCGGATACCTCTTGCAGCCTCTTTCGCAAATCATGCCGCAGTAGTCCGTGGTCCCGGCCGCCCTCAATTGCAAGGCCTGCCTCTAGTGTCTCGGCGGAGACTACTCGTCGACGGTCCGCACCAGAGTCAGCGCCCACCAGCCGGCAAAGTTGCCGCCTCTTTGCTGATACGGGCCTTTGCTGCCAGCCGCTGCTTGTGGGCGTTCGTTGTGCACATACCGCATGACGTCGGGGTGCGAGCGCTTGACGAGCAGCTTGCGGTGTTCTTCGGATAGAGATGTTTGTGCGGCCGCCCACTCTGGTCTCTTCATTGAGCGAATCCAGCATCGTTCTCGCCGCGAAGCGCGCTCAAGTCTCGCGGTTGTTGGAGGCACCCTCGGTCCCTTTTGCCGCGACATCTTCTGTCGACGCGCAGGTTGAGTCATTCAACCCAAGCAAGCGACTTCCTGCTTGCAAGTTAACAAGGAGAAGAACAGGACGGGCAAAGGGGCCACCCCCATCTTGGGCTGATTAGCTCAGCGGCTTTCCCACAACTCCACTGAGAGCTTGTACTCGTACGAAGTACTCGGTACCGAAGAGTGCGTCAGCGCACTCTAGCGGTCACCTACGGCTCACCTCATCTCACCTTCACGCTCACCTCATCTCACCTTATGCTCACCTCCATGCTCACCTATCACTCACCGATCGCTCACCTCCATCGCTCACGCGACGTCACACCACCGCGAGGCGCCTCATCACAGCGACAGCAGCTGGCAGCCCGACGACCGCTTCACGTCGCACAGCTGCGGCCTCATGAGTAGACAGCGACAGGGCTTGCGTACCGAGTACCTGCGATTGCCCAAACTGGCTGGCTTCTCCTGTTGGTCTCGACTCTCGACTCTCCCGTTGGCTCGCTGCCCCCGCCGCGTGCTACCGCCTGTTGGCTCGACCTCCTCTCGTCTCAGTGCGTCGGGCGGGGATTGGACGACGGCGAGGCACCCGATGCAGGCAATTTCATCGTCGCGACGGCTGCCGTGTCCCTTTTCTGCACGTCGCTCCCCTCACAGTGACCTCCTTTTACTTGAAGCGGACTGCGCATACGAGCCTCGAGAACCATCCCGACCTCCCACGAGCCGCCGCATTCCTTGCATCACGGCCGCTGGACAGCCTGGAGAACCCCCTGTATCACGCCCAGGGACGAGAGGCCCTCGCTCGTCACACCAACCCGCCCAGATATCCGAGACCCGCACACGACCTGGCGTCAGATCAGGACCGAGCCGAGCACGAAGCGTCTGCAAGCATGCCGGCTCCCGCCACGACCACCAAGCCCAGCAGCCCCCCAGACCCCGCCGTGACCGCGCTGACGTCGTGCTGGGAGTGTCAGCGGCGCCACCGGGAGTGCGATGCTGCTCGTCCCGTCTGCAACCGCTGTCGCGATGCCGGCATCGTCTGCCCGGGGTACAACGACCGCAAGCCCTTGACCTGGCTGGCTCCCGGCAGGGTCTCGGCTCGTCCGCGCCGCCAACGGGGGGGCTCCAAGGCCCGGGTCCTCACCGCGGCGCCGACGATCCGCATCAAGTCGGAGCAGCCGGCTGATGCTGACGCTACCATCCCCGTCCCCGTGCCCGTCTTCGTCCCCGTCATCGTCGCGCCCCCCGCCAAGCCGGCATCCCGTCCGAGGGCCGGATGTCGCGCCAAGCCCGGATCTGCCTCCTCCAAGGCGCAGAATCAAGACGACGCGGGAGAAGACAAAGGTCGTGCAGTCGTTCTCCGGTCCCGGCCACAGGATGGCTCGCATCCTGTTCGCTACCAGCATCAACAACCGGTCGCCCGGATTCCTGGTGTGCTGCAAGACTCCTTGGCTGAGATATACGAAGCCACCTATTATTGTATGTACCTCTAGCGTCGCACTCGGTCACACCCCCTCCCCTTCTGCACTGTCTTGCTGGACGGAATAGGGGCCCTAAGCATCACTCGCTGACGGAAGCCAGACAACTCTCAAATATACCCTTACCTTGCCCAAAACCAGCTCGCTCCCAACCCATTCGTAGGCCCAATCGTTGGCATCGGCGCCTTGCCCACTTCCATGCGCCATGCTCTCATCTCCTTGGCCCTCGGCCACCGTATTCTCCAGCTCAACGTCGAGAATTGCCACGACACAAGCCCTGCCAATCTCCTTCCCATCTCTGGTCCCATGCCAGGCCCGGTCACTGGCGCAGTGGGCAAGCTCTGGCTGCGTGTACATGACCACGTCGGCTCTGCTATACGAGCCCTCAACGAAGAGATTGCCCAGCTGACCGCCCGTACATCTACGATTACCATGGTTAGCGTCTTTGTCTTTCTTATTACAGAAGTAGGTCTCCCCTTCCTGACCGTCGGCTCATTTCATCTGCTCCATCTCTATCTGCACCGTGCAACGACTACACAGGCTCTCTCATCTGGTCGGCTTGCTAACTTCACTCCAGCTGTTCCAGTCGGCCTCTCCCCGGTGGCGATCCCACAGCGACGGATTTTCGGCTCTGTTAAAGCTCCGCGGAGGCATCGAGAGCCTCATCAATGATCCCGAAGAAGGCTACTTGCTGAGGCCTGGTCTACTCACCTTTGTCATGTGAGCATCCGTCCCATTTACACGTCCCTGAATATTCGCTGCTAATAGTACTTCCTACAAGCATGAACGTAATGGCCAATACCACCAGCCCTTCGTATGATCTAGCCACTGCCGCGGAGCATATCAGTAGCATCGATACCGTCGAGGATCTCTACTCCTACGGCTTTTATCCGCGCCTCCCTTGCCCTATACACCTGTTCCTCGAAATCGTCCGCATAAACGACCTTCGACATCGAGCCGCAGCTGGGCTGGTAGATTCTGCTGCTACAGATGCCGACTCTGCTATGCAGATTCACTTCCGCAGCATCATCAGCTTTCCCCCCGAAGATTGGGCAACCGAACAGGCAACGTCGGCAGCTGTGAATTCAACATGCCCCCAAGAGACGTGGCTACTTCTCGCTGAAGCCTTTCAATCTGCGGTCCTACTCTTTGCCGACTCGTCCTTGACCATCCTGCTGCCCCACCGTGCGTGCAGCCTGTGTGATGCAGCCGCGTGCGACTCGTGCAGCGCGAGGCTAGATGACGTGACTCGGTCGTTTCATCGCACACGGCTGTTTCGTCTTGTCAAAGAGAGCCTCGCATCGCATCTCACCATGTACTGCGTAATTTGGCCGCTAATCGTGGCGGGATTCGAGGCCAATCAAGGCACGCCCGAGGAACAAGCGCTGGTCCAGCACGGCCTGACGGACCTTTCCGTACAGGCTGGCGCCACCACCATGTTGGCCAGAGAAGTACTGCGGAAGTTTTGGGCATCTGGGAAGACGAGCTGGGACGAGTGCTTCGACCAGCCGAACGCATTCTTAATATAGGTGTCAGGGGAAGCGCTGTAACTAGCGGGCATTGGTGGTATCGCATGAACGGGCTCTGTTTGTGACGTGTATGGAGCTGACTTGCGGAATTGATAGAATGATACCCGTGTAATATTGTTGACCTGCGTGGGCCGACGCGTTTGGGCATTCTTCCAGGGGCGGCACCAGTGGCATCTCTACACAATACTCAACTCATTTTTGCGTAGCGGCCTCATCCACGTCTTTTTCTTCTTCCAAATAACGAGGGGCAAGAGCTTGGAAGTGATAACCGTGTCAAACTGACGGTCATTAGCCAGTGGTACTGTAGACGAAATGGTGAAGGCCGGCACCTGCCCTGAGGGTACAACCTCGCGAAAAGACTGGAGTCTAGAAGAATATCTAGTATTATTCCGGCTGTATAATTATTGCTTCTCGAAGTAATGAATCCTATAAAGAATGGCCCTACATAGACCTCAGGCCATCAAACGCTCCGCTCTTCAATTTCTTCAAGCGACAGCTGCTTCTGAGATAGGATGGAACCATTACTCTGAGGACTTCTGCTGTGTTCCATAGCCGACATGTCACGCGAATTGTGCGTACCAATAACGCGAGGGAACAGTTGGACCAGCATCAGCCTTACACATGGCAGACAGGTGCAAAGCATGCCGACATTCACCTCAACTGTAGACCAGAACGCCACTGTCCACTGGTCACAAGTTGGATTCGTTGATTTGGCGAAGTGGATAAGTGATTGTAGCCTTAGGATAGAGACAACAGTGACACTATTAACAATTGGCGTCAGTGGAGCTCTGAAATGACAGCCCGTCGTGAGGAATTATGGCTTTCGTAGTCGAATGGCATCAATGAACAGCTGAAAAACGCTTGACTGGACAGCCATTGGGAAGGGCGATCGGAAGACTCACAAAGTTCCGGTCATAAACATGACAGTGACACCAACCTTCTTCTTCCAGTGGAGCTCTAGCTTCCTCACTTGACTCAACGGGATAGCAATCATCAAAACGTCGATCAAGACACTGACAGCCGCATTGTCCCAGCCGAAAGCGTTGATGTCTATACAGCGGCCAGGCGAGACATCGTCGACATACTGAGTCCAATAGTAGTTGATTGGAGCGCATTGATATATTACGATAAAGATAAAGATAATTCCGCAAATGGCGTTCAACATGACTGTTGCCCAGAGCGCGCGGCGGATGCCTTTCCCTGGGAAGATGCGGAGGTAGAAAAGCAATAGGCTTAACTTGATGAGTACCATCTCGGTCACATAGAGAATCTCCAGGATATAAAAGTACTTTCCGAACTCGAGGATTTCAGCTGATACCAAGGTCCAGACGTCTTTGCCAAGGCCATGGGCAGTCATCCCTTGAGCGTTGATGACAGTGCAAGGCACGCCAACAACAAGTGTCGCGAGGATGGCCCAATCGTCGGAGCTCAGCCGTTGCCAGTAGCTGAAGAATTGCTTGAAGATGAGACGAGCAGCAATGAGGACTGCCGTGATCACACCGAGTGATATGTTCATTGTGTCATGCTCCCTTGAACGATCCCTTATTGGGGCGTCGCAAGCAGTTTGGCTGATGTTCTTTGTCACTGCCAATTGTGTCAAATTTAACGGGCACATGAAGTCAGCTGCCATAATTGATGATGGGGATGCACATACACAGAGCATCTGTAAGGCTACATGATGCCATAATGCATGCTGTCCCTTCATTTAGGATTGTGTCGTAGGTGCATATGCAGGTTGCATTCGAAATCGAGCACCCGGACTTGGAGATGGCCGGGACCAGACAGGGAATCTACAATGTGCCAGTGCTCGGTTAGATTGTGCAACTCAAATTGCAGCAAGATGCTCGACGCCAATGCAAACTGTTACGAGGCGGCGAGTGCTGCTAAAGCAGGGTACGGGAACTAACTGCGCACTCTGGGGCGGTTGCTAGTGCCGCTGTTGGCGATTCAGGAGCTTCGGATGCTGTAACGATCTCGACGCCGCTGGCAGGAACCAGCATGGCCCCAAAGGCGAGGACAATCATCGTGAGATGCATCGTCTGGTCGATGTTCTGACCTTGACCGGAGCCGAAAATAGACCAACTGCAGTCAGTGGCCGTCGTCGAGCAAGGCTGCCTCTTCAAGAGGAGGGCGGGTATACCGCGTTGAAGCACTCGGTAGGCAGAAAACTTGACAACTCGAAGGCAGTTCAATAAACATGTAGAGCGATGGCTCCTCTACCATCTGCCATGTGTAGCCGACGGAGATATATCACTGGGGATGCCGGCATCTCACGCATCAACCGAGTTCCTCGGCGAACGGGTGGCCCCCGGCTATGCACTAACTTTGCACAGGCTTTGAGAGCCAGGCCGGCCGATATTCCGAGACACACAAATAAGTCTAGCTGCTGCTAACGGATTTGAAAGACAACTGCGTGAAGCTGGCGTTCAAGTGCCCGTTGAGCACACCCCATGTGTTCGTCCGGGACTTCGTTTGGATGATATACAAATATTTTCTCCCCGCCAAACCAATTGTGATGTAAATATCCACGCCAGGATCCTCCGCCAGATACTTCCAAAGTTGGGACGTGCAGAGCAAATTTGGGATGGGGTTCCCCGTAGTGTCACCTGGCCTGACCGGCAGGGATCTGTGCAACCGACTTGCCAGAGTGTTTGATGATTGCCAATGCCTCCTGTCCGTCAGGCTTGGTAACGCTAGTACTCGCACTTGGCGATGACACGTTCTGCTCTGCAGATACTCGTGGCGCTACTATTGACCACTTGATGTAGATTCTACCGAGAGCTTTGATCTAGCCGCTTGAATCCAGCGGCAAGTTTTGCGACCACCTACGAGTCATCTTGGTGGCCGGGACTTCGCATGTTTGAAGTGAACAGGCCGAGGGAAGCAACAGAATGCCGAGGAGGCTTTGACATCGGCCTGACCAACTGAGACTACCCCAGTGTAGTGAAATACTGCAAATTACTGGCGAATGGGGATTGGGCGCACAGACAGCGACGAGCTGCCGACCAAGACACTCGCTTGACTAAACATCGACGGCCGAAAACTAAACATCGGATTCCACTTTGCACGGGCCGCGCCACGTCTCCAAGACGAAGTAATACCGACATAGTGGACAAGAACCTGGCGATCGACGGCGCGACGCCTAAGCTTCAACCCCAGTTGGAATTTGTATGTGGTCTTTCAGTTTTCGAATCATGAGTCGACCAATTGACACTACCTTCTAATATCTAAGTGTCTGCTCTTGCTACTTGTGCAGCTGCTTCGTATGCACAAACTCCTAGCGCACATCAATATACAGGCGGGAATTTTCTGCGTCTGCTCATTCTTGAGCCTCGGTCATGCTAGCCCCCCGCCGCTTGAACATCGTCTGAGAAGTCATTTTGCTTGGCATTATCAGTCATCGTAGTCTCTTGGTAAAGTACATTGCGCCGTCTAAAGGGCTAAAATTGTATGGCACCGTTCTCTCAAACCCCTCTGATATGTACAAGTTTATGGCAACTTGCATTTTGGCCATTGTGTCGAGAAGCACCTCGTGGTACCCGGCCTTGGCCGCTCTCGCCATGGCTTCTCCGACCAGGGCTCTCGAGACTTGGCGCCCGCGCGCCTCGGGGTAGACGAAGAGACGTTTAACTTCGCAGTATCGGGCGTCCTTGCGGCG